>JAUOBV010000002.1:10276923-10287164 GCA_032360425.1 Rubia occidens
AATGGCTATCAAACAGGAAGCATGCTTTGAATTTCAACACAATTTCAGGGAGGCAAATAGAGCGGCTGATTACTTGGCGAAGTTGGCAAACAAAAATTGAGGCGGCAGTAGCTTTGAGGAAGCAAAACAAGGGCAACAGTTCCAATTCATACTCAGACAAGATACCTCTTTCCCTCGAAGAAATGGATCAAGCTCTCAACGTAGATATGGTAGGATGACTTTTGGATTTGTAATCTGCTGGCCACTCAGGATCTAACACAAGGGTGGAGGATACTGGAGTGGAGACAGGTTCAAACGTACAGTCATTTTGTAAAGCATCTTATTTTGAGTTATTAATGGTTTTGGGATCTATTAAAACAACCCCTGCTCATCAATGATGAGCTTTTGAATTAAAAAAAAAGGTTTACCTTAATTTGATTGAACCTCTCGATCATATCCAAACGAGCTCTCTTCCAAGCCCAGAACGTGGTCAACTACTATTCCAAAAAGGATGAGTTTGTTGAGAAAACACCATAATCAAAACCAAACAATAGGAAGGGGGATTTGAACCCGTCCTTCTTGGAGAAGGGACTTTTCCCACGCTTCGATGTTCCTGAGGAACCTAGTGAACTTCCTGCCAAACTTCTATTGAGATATTTCAACACCTGCATGGAAATTATGAATTAAAAAAAGAGGTTAACATAAACGCGCGAGGTAGATGAGTTGATTCAAAATGTTGGAGAGTGTTGAAGTGGTTACCCTTTTTCACGACAGGTAGAAAACCGTTGGATGCCATTTCTGATTTTCAAATATCTGAAGTGCATGGAGTGTGGATGATGGAGAGCGGGGAATGGGATTTATTGAGAAAGTCGTGCCCCTTCGTATCGCGCGTAAGGGATACGCTTCTTGGATGGAGAGTTGTAATAATGACGCCTGTTGGATTTGCTGCCTTTTCAGTTTCTTTATCTTACACTTAAGTAAGTGGATCTGGTCCACCCAAGGGAGAAGAGGGAGGAGAGGCAAGCGTGTGGACGTGGAGAAGTAACTATTTCAATTTTTCGTTCTTAGACCATGTGCAGTGAGGGAATCACTCTCACACCACTCAAATCGTTTCAGTTAATTAAATAAACAATTTCTCTCATCCACCTCAGCAATTCAAACCACAACTAAAACACTCACTTTCTCTCTCCACAATGGTGGAAACCACTCCCACTCCACTCCATGGACCTCACTTGATTCTCTTTATCCTACTCATTAATTCTACCTTTTATAATTAATTCAAATAAATTTACCTAACAAAATAAATTTAATGTGAAATTTAATATTACAATTTTACTCTCTTTATTATTTATGAATCCCACCTAATTTTTTTTAAACATCCATATTCAATCTGTCCTTTTTGAAAAAACAATATTTAAACAACTTTAAAATAATGTTTTGAAATACGAAATATTTAAATATGAAATATTTAATTATTTTGAATAGACAAATTGAAAACAATATTTAAATACGAAATGTATACTATAATATTATAATTAATAAAATCTCTTTTGACAATATTTAAAACAAAAGAAAACAAAAGAAGGAAGGCAAAAGAAGGAGTACGAAATGAATAAACAAATTGAAAACAAAAGGAAAGTAGAGAAGGAAGGCAAAAAAGGAAAGCAGAATGGAAAGCAAAAGACATGCTCTGATAGGGCCATGTGCCCTCTGCCAACAAATAAGAAAGGAACGGTTATTGTTTTAGCCACGGGCCCCGCGGTGTTTGTCTATGACCACCGCTCTCACACCCTCACTGTGGGGGGGAAATTGTTTCCATTTGGTTCCCATTTTTAATTCAACTTACTCTCATACCCCCCACTGCACATGCTCTTAGGTCTTGCCAATACCTGCTCCACATGTGCATGCCGGACACATGTTGAGTAAAAGTAATTAAACTTATACTCCCTCTGTCCCACTTTAAACTTTCTAATTACTTTTTGCACAAACTTTAACACATGTATATGTGGCATCTTTTTAATGGGTGATGAGAGTGGACCTACATAAATCAAATGAAAGAAAGATTTATGACCACATATTTATGGCTAAAAGTATAAAGTTTAGAATTATGAAATTTATAGTGGGACGTCCCAAAAAGGAAATAGGAAGTTTAAAGTGGGACGGAGGGAGTAGTAGTTTTACAAAAAAATATTTTTATAAATATATATTTTTCAAAAATGTTAAACTTGTTCGTGAAGTAAAATAATGGTGGATATGTGGAATTAAATTAATGATTTTTATGATTTTTTTAAAAATAAAAAAAATCTCAAGAAAATGGGATAAAAATGCAAATGGATCAAAACGGGTCAATTTGGGTCAAATTCTGACCCGACCCATTTCGACACGACCAACTTGACTCAAATGGGTCATTGACCCAAACCGATCCAAATGGGCCGGGTCAAAACGGGTCGAGTCAGGTTGAGCCGGACAATTTGAACACCCCTAATAATGACAAATAAAAAGTTGATATTTAGAAAATATTTGTTACGACAAATTGAACAATAACATATACGATAATATTCTTGTTAATATATCTATTCAAATATGCGGTTAATATTTAATAGAGAATAGTATACAGAATAAAAGTGCAAATAGAATTGAGATGGAGAGTGGTAAATTATTTTTATCCATTAAATTTATAAAAATAATCTAACTCTGAATGTATTTGGCTAATTAGCTATACAGTTTTAGAGTTTGGTAAAATGTTAAACTGCTAATTATTTTAATAGCACAATGTTGATTTTCTCTAACTATCATTTTTTTCACTTTAAAAATTAATTAATTATGTTTATACTCACATTTCTACCTCATGCTTTTAAAATAAATTAGGTCTACCCAATGCAACTCATAGATACTTTATCAAAAAAAAATTCCATTCTACTGAAAAAGTAAAATGAGTAGATGAAATTGAAGTAATCTTACTAAAAAAAAGTGTCAAATTTACAAAAAGAAAAGAAAAAAAAAGGAAAAGTGTGTCACAAAACAGAGGAAGTAAATACTTTCCGTCCAAAGCACTGTTCTTATCTGACTTAAAAATGCAATTCTATTCAACTTATATTGAGTTTATTTAAGTACATTTTAATTTAATCATTTTAATTTTATTTTATCTCACTACATTTGAGTCATGTTATTTTCATTTGATTTTATATTGAAATGAATTTAATTGAATTGAAATAAAAATAAATGTAGCCCAATTTTATTATGTGAATTTTTTTTATAACATATGGTTAAGATATCAAGTACTTTTCATGATTTTTTTTGAAAAGTACTTTTCATAATTAGTTATGCATAATTGTAAATGACTTTAATTTAATTTATTGGTGTTGAATTTAGTTTATTGGGGCTGAGTTTAGTTTATTGGTGTTGAATTTAATTTATTGGTGTTGAATATTTATTGGTGCTAAATTTAGTTTATTCTTGCTGAGTTTAATTTATTGGTGTTGAACTGAGTTTATTGGTGCTAAACTGAATTTATTAGTATTTTTTTTCAAAAAAATGAAAAGGATGGCTCCCAAAATGATGTTATACTCGTAATATATTTTACTTTTAGAAATATAACTCAATCAGTGACTGCTGAGAATCCAAATAAATATCTATTTATTAAAAAAAATTAGTGATGAGTTTATTAGTGCTGAATTTTGTGTATTGGTGATGAGTTTAGTTTATCGGTGCTGAATTTTGTTTATTGGTGATGAATTTAGTTTAGCAGTGTTGAGTTTAGTTTATTGGTATTGAAATGTGCTAAAATTAAACCCAAGACAAGGCCAAAGTATACTTTGTAAAAAAAAGAGTCAAGTACTAAAATGACTCTGACTTTAGGCTGAAAGTGCCAATTTAACCTTGCACTTTCAGAAAGTGTTAAAATAACATTTGATCTCATTGACTTTTTTGTCAAGCATTTTACTGCCGGATTTTATTGAAAAGACCAATTTGCCCTTGGATTAAAAAATGAAAAACCAGAATTTGCCCTTTCTTCGTTTTTCTTTCTTCCCCGTCGTCGACGCCCTTTGTTCTCTTTCTTCATTTTCTTTCTTCCCATCACCACCACGAACGATGCCAAATTGGTGGCCAATCGGTGGCGAGGGAAGAAGAAGGGAGCAGTGTGTGGTGTTCGACGGCGGTGGGAGCAGGGGGTGTTCAATTGGTGTTGGGAGCAGGGGGTGTTCAATTGGTGGTGGGAGGGTGGGGTATCCGACTGTGGCGAAGGTTGGGGAAGGAGGAGGGCAGCGGTGAGGGGCAAGGGAAAGGATGGCCGAGGCAGGGGAGGAGATGGGGTACAACGACGATAACGATTTGTGGCTAGGGTTTTTAAGTATCAATATTTTAGCTTGTAGTGAAGGATATTTTGATCATTTCATTTATTGTCATTGCTGAAATTTCATTAGTCAGCGCTGAAATTAAGAATTATGGCTATATCAACACAGTTTTTAAAAGTTAAGGTTAGATTAGCACACACATTAATTAGTTAGGATTAAATTAGCACTTTTCTCACATTGCAGAGTTATATTGACACTTTCACCCTAAAGTTAGGGTTATAAATGTATTTATCCAAAAAAATTATGATGACATCCATTTCACTCCCCAAAAACATATAGCTATCACTTGGACAACCATCATACTCCTTATGGAAGTGGTGGCAAGTCATAGACAGCTTCCATCAAGTTCTTCAACTGATTATAAGTGAGCCACAAGAAAACAAGGTTTGAGCATACCTCAAAGAATCCCAGAATTTTTAAACAAATTTCTTTTTCCTCCTAAACCCTTACAAGCAATGATGTACCAAGCTAACTACCAAACCAAACTAAAACAGCAGATTACTCTGCTATAAACAACTTTCAAGAAAATGGCACAGTAAATAAGCGATCACAAACCCCATCGTCTTGCCTCTTTTCACCAATTTGGGTAGCCACAACTATATGAGTACCTTCTACAACAAGTCGCCGTTTGAAAATGAGTGGATTCACACACTAGTAACACCCGAAACCCATGGAACACGCAGTGGCGCATTAGGGTGGGCACTTCGATAAGATTCTGAGTACGTGTCCTTGAAGTTTAATTTGGGAGTTTCATCCTGTCGTGCAAAAGTCAAAATAAGTATAAGAAGTTATGATCTACGAATACAAACATAACAAGCTGCAGCATAAAGTAAAAGCTTACGTATTTAAGCCAGCATTCGCCATTCTTGTGCTCGTAAATATCCGGTGAATGGCAACCGTTCTCAGAGGGGCAATATACCCAAATGTTGCATTTTTGTTCGTAAGGCTTGGCATTTCGGGATTGATCCATACAAGCCATACAGCATTCATATGCGGATTCTTTGTGGTGTGTTAGACCCCATCTCACGGCAACACCACCATAATCCGTATGAAGTTCAGCGTGACAATCAGGGGGTAGCCGCCTTCCTGGCAAAATTTCCCGGTCTGCAAAGATGATCCAATCCGGTAACCAGGAGTGTAGTAGAAAACTAGAGTAAAGCAAATCTCCAAAATGTTATACATCCTATCTTTTATCGCGAAAGCACATTGAAATGAGTAGAATAAGAGAGCCAGTATCAATTACCAAATTCTACTATGCCCTCGGGTTTGTCATCATGCTCTTTATGAGTGACTTCAGGTGGTACCCAGAAACCAATTTCTTCTGAAAACTCTGCCCATCCTGGCCCCAAAACTCTTGCAAGAACACCTACAAAACATTCTTGGAACTATGAATACCATAACGAGTAGAAACAGATTGAATAATTTCATATTTACGGCTCAAAGCTAGTTTCTTTTTCATCTGACATTCCCAAAGGTCCTTGAGAGGATATATAAAGTATTCGACTGTCATAACACCAAAAAATACATTCACATAAGGTAGATGGCAGAGGGGTCGATATTACCAGCTTCTTCAGGCAAAATCGTTGAATTCGTAGTCTTTTCCCGAAGTATTAATTGTACTTCACCAAGTTTAACCCTGCGCCAGTCTTCAACTGCTTCTGTCGATCAAATGCATGAATTACTCAGCCAATCGTTGCATTCTTAAAAATTTAAAGATTTGAACAAGCTGCAATTCAAACATCTAATGTTAACAACCATCACCCCTCAGTTTAGGAAAAACAAACTGAGTACCTTTGCTCTTTTCAGGATACTATCATCAGACAATTGGAACAGATCACATAAAATAACATATCACTCATGACATTCCCAGATTTCCAAGGGCAGAAGACTTTAATATAGGCAGTGTAATGTATGATGAGATAATACTGTTTCTGCTAAACCTCGTCAGTAAAGCCACTAGTAACGTGAGATAAATTCATGCTACACTATTAAGGGGACAATCAGAGAGTAATGTTTCTCATAGTTGCTCTGTGTCATGGAAAAACTTCTGATCAACCTTTACTAAGCCGTCACAACAATGCAAACTACCACCTTAGTTCGGGATTGGTCAATAACGGAAGTGAAGATGGAAGAAAGCTGAAATTCTCAAGCAAGGACAGAATTACATACACAGACCTACCAAAGTTCAGTAAAAAGGGTACGGAAAAAGGTATCACAAACTAACTAACCAGCAATAACAGCTATTTTAGGATCTGTTAACTCTACCCCAGAACAAAACATGATATGTTTCAAACAAGAATGAAATCTGAGACACAATTTTAAAACCATTTTCCAAGCAGTACACTCCAAAGGAATTTGAAAAGAAAGGTTGACTCTTGGTATCCTTCAGTCTATCCTAGATGCCATACTCAAATATTTTAGTTAATTTACAGTGAAACTTAAACCATCACTTGCCAAAAGATTTAGTCCTTGAAAGAAACTTCTCTGAATTTCATGCGCATGTGCGACCAAAATACATAATTTTCATATACTCATGGAATCGAGAACTCCCAAAACATGGGAGGTTCTATGCACTTCTCCAAGTTTTATAGCTCTACCCCACTAACTTGCAGACTTGTCACATCGCAGGTATTGCCAATCCAAATTCCATAGCAACTGAAAGCTGCTTTTAGAATCATTTAGGGATATCTATAGAACTTCCAATAATGATAGGTTACATAAATGCAAAGACATTACAAGCTTCTCAACAAAGTTCCTAACTTCAAGTTTCCAAATTTACCAAACAGAAACAGGAGTAGTAAACACATTTGAAATTAAATTCAGCTTTAAATGAAAATAATCCACACAATACACAGAATAACTTTGACACACAATGCCTACAGAACATGCTTCTCATCTACTTAAACTCCCAACAAAACAACAATGCAGCCTCAAAACAGTAATAAAACGTGATACTGTCAAAAGGTAAAAGGCCAACCTCTCTGAGTTGTGGAGTTGGAACTAGCATTCAAGGTTCTTAATCTTACTAGTATCTCATCAATTATCATTTGCTTCAATATTCGGGGCACCTCTACCGCCCTTTCTCCCCGTAAAAGCTCCTTCTTCAGTTTTTCTACCTTAATCCAACCAAAAGAAGAAAACAGCAAAGCATATCATCAAGTAAATGCATACACAAACCAAAACACAAGTTTAAAACACACTAAACCTCAAAAGGGCCTCACCAAATGAATAAGGTCTGTAGGTTCCGATTCCCTCCGCACTCTAATTGACTCCTCCATTTTCCTAATCTGATCCGAAGTATACCTAAACGCTGCGAACACCCAAAAAATTCAACTTCCACCAAAAGGGCCGTCCCAAAAACACAAAAAGACAGAAACTTTGAAGCAAGAAAACTCACTAGCTGCAGAATCATTATAAGGGTACATGTAGAGCTTATTGTAGATAGAGCGGAACACAAAGAGAGCAACAACAATGTTAACTGAAAAGTATATGAGTGTGGTCCGCTTGTAAGAACACCATTTCCCTCTCCCGAAAGCGCCACTGCCGCTGTTACTCTGGTAATTTATCCACTCCGCCCTCGCCATCTCCGCCCCTTCTCCGCCGTCTCTCTCAGTTGCTCTTCCGCCATCCGATCATCTCTCTGTACTTCGTGGGTGGAATTTGAATGTGTCGGAGAAGAAGGGGGAAATCGAGGAGAATTTGTGTCGGTCTATCGGGGGTGGGGATGAGGTAGGGGTAGATCGCGTTAATGGAGGTCAAGGGATTTTCTGATCAAACAAGAACACAGTTATTAATTAATGTGACGATTAAGTGACCAATTGCGTCGTCTAATTCGATGTTCCGTGTGGTTTTTCTATAAATCGATACTACTCCATCCATATGGAATTAAAATATCACGGATTAGAGATATTGACATTCAAACATGATTATTGGAAATCGTGATAAACACTTAAACAAACTTTAGTGGGACAAACAAATAATTCATTTTTAAAATCAAAATTAGCACAAGAAATTATAATTGCACAATTCATAATAAGTTAGAGTTATTTTGACATTTTATTCATCTTATAAGGTAATATTGACACTTTTAGTCAAAAGATTGGCTTATTTTAGTACTTTTCTCTACATATAAATATCCTACTTTATCGTTAGGATTAAGTTTATCCATGGTGAACTGCACATTTTTATTTTATGTAAGATTACACAAATCAACCAAATTACGTACATGCATCATATTCTATAGATATGATTAAACTAGTAAAGGTTGCCACTTGAATATGTTTATAAATACAGTGGATGGGTGAAAGAACACTAAATTGATGCACCATCGTCAAACCACCATCACCGAAGTTAGAGCTACTATGATCTTGCATTCATGAACCACCAAACTGAGAAATCACAGCAGGAATCACTGTTACGATCATGCAACGTCGGGTAATCCCTAACAAGAAATAGTTCTACAAGTCACAAGTCTTTATTATAGAGAGGATGGAATAACTCATTGAACCAAGGTCCAGTTCACCCATGTAAATTGCACAATTCACACATTGGCACTTTCTCTTTATAGCAAATACTATATTATTTTCATCCACTCTATTTACTTTTTATCATTCTTATACAATTTTCACCACTAATTTTACTTTTTACAAAAACTTGTGTCATATTCTTTGGTGCTAATAAAAGAAGACCGGAGGGAGTAGAAGCGTCATAGGGATGGGATGGGTGCAAATAATGAGCCCTCCATACTTAACCCTACCTACAAATTTCATATTCATTCCCACCTCATTACTCATGATAAGTACAATATTAAAATTCACACAGTCTCATTACTCATTTGGGTCTTCCTACCCAATTCAAACTCATTGTACTCACCCAACCTCTATCTCCTTGAACACCTAAACTCAACTTTATTATACTAGTTTTAATATTGACATTTTAATAAGTATTTTATACAATAAAAAATTATAGGTAAAATATGGTCATTGTTGATAAACAATTGTTTATTACATATTAAATTTGCGGATATATAGTGAGTCTAGTGAGGTGGAGCAGAATTAATATTTATGTCTGACCCACTACCCGTGATGGATATCATTTTCATCCTCATACGGTCATACTTGCCTCATCCCCATCAAAAGTACCTCCATACACACCCAGTTGAAGCGGGTGTGAGGCGAACCTCCACTAGAACTTGCCCTACTGCTATCCTTACAATTTTACCATTAATATCTATAATTATGGACAGTTATAAATAATGAAAATTTAATATTTTAAAAATACACATTATAAGAAATCTCACATCATGTCACGTGATAATGTCTTTACTTATTGTACCAATAAATTTTTATGGTTAAATTTAGTCAATTTAAACCAATAAATAGTGTAAATGCAACTTATTATGGGATTGGAAAAATATTAATAACATAACAAAATTTTAAAAATAATAATAAAATAGTTTATACTAAAAATAGATGAACCGATAAAAAGTTAATTTAATTTTAAAAATTATGATTGGACCATCACCCCCAACATACTTATTTCCTAACATACAAAATTTTTCCGTTTTGTCCCGCCTGCCACCACCCGTCTGGCCCGCCATTTACTTATCTCTCCCGGGCTATTTCCTGCGTACCTTCATCCTCGACCACATCGAATCTCATTAAACTAATCAACAAGTGGGCAGAATGAGATGAGGCGGTTGGAGTACTGAAACTACCATTCTAAGAGAGTTTTGAGGACAGTTCCAATGTCGAAATAAGTGTCTGAAGTGCAATTTCAAAGACAGTACCGACATCAGATAAATGTGTTTATTTTAGTTTAAATTAGATTTTATAGCTGTAAATTTATGCTCCCTCTATCCTATCTAGATTTGCACTGTAATCATTATCATGCATGTTGTTCAAGAAA
>JAUOBV010000002.1:10615945-10625963 GCA_032360425.1 Rubia occidens
GTAGTTAAAATATTTGATAATGATCTTCGTGTTTGTTGCTGGTTCTACCAGGAAATTTCACACCAAGACTTTTAAAATTGTGGCCGGTCGTCTTTGAAAAGAACCACATAGAACTACTTTGTTTGCAGTGAGAATGTGTGGTATATCTTGGACGAGGAACAACTTCTACCCTATGCACATCTAAAGTGGTGAGATAGATATGTTATTGGTTTTCAATGACGATCATATACGGTGTACCAAGGTTGATTTCCAGAGGTTAGCAATACTACGATTGTGTATGCACCCCTAAGGCTTCCTCCTGAAAGCACCTGCATGATGATAACGATATTGAGCATAACTTATAGGTGTATATCAGCGTGTCAGTCTTAACAACCACCCCTATTTTTTAAGAAAATGGTTAGCTTATTTGACCATTTAGCACCTTAATAAAGGTGTTACACATGCCATTGCATTTCATCAATTCTGCCATCAATTCATTAAGTATTTGATTGCAAGAAGACATAAAGAGTTATGCCTTCGTGCATTCCAGTCCTGTCTGTCATCCATTCATTAAGTATCTGACTGCAACAAGTCATAAGGAATTATGGCAACCTGTGTTCTTGTCATGTATATCATCAAGTCATCGGGAATACAATTGCAAAAAGGCATACGAGTTAAGCATTCATTCCTTTCCATCTAAAATCCTCTGTTTTCTTCACATACCATGTTATTTCTCACGGTTGGTATACCCATACTGACTATTTCAGGATCAGAAATTTCAGCAATCAACTCCCAGCCAATTATGGTCGACATGCCCATACTGACTGTTTCAGGATCATAAACTCCGGAAATCTACTCCCAACCAATTTTGGTCAGTATGTACATACTGACTATTTAAGGATTAGATGTTTTGAAAATCAACTCCCAGCCATATTTGGTCGGTATGCTCCTACCGCCCATTTCGGGATTAGAAATTTTGGAAATCAACTCTCAACCAATTTTGGTCTGTAAGCCCATAGTTGTTTCATAGTAAAATAAAATCAGAAATAAAATTCCAACCAAATTTGTTCGGTATGCCCATATACAATTTCAGAATAAGAAATTCCTATAATCAACTCCCACGTTATGTCATTACTCTCGAAATTCTAAGGAAACAAAAACTCCAAGAAATCCATAAAACATCCCCGCCAAGTCCTATTTTCTAACATTATCCAACTCCTGATTGTTTTCTTCCAAATAAATCAGACTAAAATTCTAGCCGGCTCAGACCAATTTTTTAGTAGCCATGAGTATGTCAAAAACCACAAAAGTCCATTATAGTGTTTCCTCAAAAGTTAATTTGGTCTAAAGAAACATAGTTAATAACTATGTAACAGTCCCAGACAATGATCTTGACCACCCTATCCGAATTAAGCATTAATCCCTCATGAAAAATTAGAGTTAAGTGCTAAAATAACTCCGACTTTAGGTTGAAAGTGTCAATACAACCCTGCAATCTCAGAAAGTGCCAAAACAATCCTGCAACTCAGAAAGTGCCAAAATGACCTTTGACTGTGTTGACTTTTTAGTCAACAGTCTGATTGCCGGATTTTCTTGAAAAGACCGATTTTCCCTTAGCCTATTTCTCCTCTTTTCTTCTATTCTCTTTCCTTCTATTATGTTTCCATTCCTGCTCAAACGCTTCTTCTCTTTCACTCGAACGCACACAACCCAAGAACCGGTCGTTCTCCCCACCGATTGTTGCTGCTACCAGAAGGTCTTCTTGCAGAAGCCGTTTTCCCCTCGCCCTTGGTGTTGCCGTTCTCCCCACCGATCATTTTTGTCGTTTTCCCCTCGCTGATAGCCCGTAACACAGGGGTTAACCCCAAATGATAAGAACTCCTCAAGATCTCTTTGATCTTGGCTCATTCTTTCCCTCTGATTGCCCGTATTGAGTTGCTCTTATTCGTTGTTAAAGATTTAGGGGTAAAATATGTGATTGGGGGTGATTTTCCTAGGGTTTTATAATTTTTATAATTTTGTTTGTTTTCTTGTGATTTCTGAGCTTGTGGAGATGCTAGAGTATGTTTTGTTTGCCTTTGCGAGGGTTGCATGTGGTCTTAGTTAGTGGTTGATTGTAAAATCCAAAAATGGAAGTGCTATGGTTTTGTTTTCTGTATTTTTAAAACAGTGGACGTTTTTGCTTGCTGCTAATTTATTTTGGTGCCTTTTTTATGGAGTTGCTATAAATTGGTGTCTTTGTTTTGGCTAATGTGATGGAGGAGAAGCGGTGTTTTGGTGCATTTTTTCTTAGCGGTGGAGGAGAAACGGGAGGAGGAGAAAGTCGGGGCGGGATTATTGGAGAAAATAAAAAGCGGGATTGAAGAAACAAGAAGGGAGATCAACATAAATCGGTCTAACATATCTGAGGGGTATTTTGGGGATAAAAATTTAAGATTTAAGATCAAGGGTATTTTAGTCATTTTATTTTTTTCCTCTTTGCCGGAATTTAGAGGATCAACGCCAGAAAATGGGACTTTGGGTATATCAGCACAAATGTTCCGAAAGTTAGGGTTTTATTGTCGCATACAATAATTAATTAGGATTATTTTGGCATTTTCTGAGATTGCAAGGTTATATTGGTACTTCAGCCTAAACTAAGGGTTATAAATGTAAATAACCCAAACTTTTATTTCGCTCAATCCAGATGTGGTAGAAGTGTCATCGATCCAAGAAATATCCTCGATTTCGAACCTCTTACTTGCCTCCTAATTCACTTGTTTGAACTCACAATTGAGTCAGTGTGTCTTTTCAATCCAATCCATCTACCACCAACCCACAGAGTTTGCATTTTCTATCAAGTGGGGATGAAATCAGTATCTGTGTGTCTATCCATCGTGTCTTCAATTGCCCAATCGAGGTCGGTCACACAATAAATGAATGACGAGTTGATATATCTCTCTTCCAAATTGCCCGAAGTAATCTTTTCTTTTCCACATTTGGTTCAGAATATACATTTGGATGCTTGTGTTGGTTGATCACATCATAAAATTTTGCAGTGAATTTCCATGAGCCAGACCAATCTTCCATTGCAGCCTTTACCGCATTCAAGTCTCGGTGGAATATATCAATCAACGGGTTACTTGTTCTGAAAGTCCTTTAAAATAAGCCAAATGCACTGCCTTTTCTTTGATCGTCCATATATCTTCTGCCTTCAAGTATAAGGCATTAACCCATTTGCACCATAACGACTTTTTTTATTGTGAAAGTCCTGGAGATTATGGTTAACGAAGATTTATTCCATGCCTAAAAATCCCACAAGTCGAGGGCACCATTTTCTTTTGGTGTGCATATCTTGTCCCATGACACACTAGTCTTTTGAGTACTGCTCCAAATGAACTCCTTGAATTGTCTTTCCAATTCTCCCATGATAGTGGCCGGGAGTTGTATATCTTGGAGCCTGAATCCAATCGTTCCTTAAGACAACAGATTTTGCCAACTCCACTTTGCCCGCATATGCCAGTGTGTGTTCATTCCATTCACATATTTGCTCTTTTATCTTCCCGGCCAAGCCCTCAAATTGCATTACCCTCAGTTTGTTTGCATCTAGAGGGACCTCCATATATCTGACAAGGTAAGTGACCATGAAATCCTTGTGAAACTCGAGTTCTCTTTAATACCAACCCCGAACAGACTAGACTTTGTTGCATTAATGGATAAACCCAACGTCTGCTCAAACTAGTTCAAGCGTTCATCGGAATACCTACGGAATTCCTATCCGCCATAGCAAACAAAATTAGGCCATTAGCAACCAAGCAGCCTAGAGATATTCAATACATAATTCCAACACAACTTCAGCGACTTCCATCACTACCGTCTCCTACTGCTTCTGAAAAAAGCAGATGCATATCCGTCCGGCCCGGGAGCTTTATTATCGCTCATTGAAAATAATGCAGTTTTTACTTAATTATTGACTAATCGTCTAGTGTCTCAGAAAAAACATAGTTCTCATCATCTCTGCTTTTATTCCACATTCTAAGGTAGCACCAAGCAACCGCATGTCCAAGAGTAGTAAAAACAGAATAGCGATTACAGCTGCGAAAAGTAACCGAGCATATACAGAATGGCGGTAAAATAAAGATTCAGGCTTTTGTAGAGCATGCCACTAATTCAACTTCGCTATCTGACTCCTCAGTAACACGAAATACTTGGTAGTTATTGGTCTCAAGCTAGCATAAGATCCAACAGTATACTACTATCAGCCAGCCAAGTACATTATAGGATGCATTATGCATGGCTATGATAAGCGACCAACTAAAAAAGGTTAGCACCTAAACTTCCGGTAGACGATCACAGGGATGCCGGAGAAGCAGCAACTCAATGCTTGGTAATGCATCTGCCATCACAAGACGAACCGATTAGAAAACTGTACATCAGTCGTACAAGCGAATTCCTGCAAAAAGAAATGTACCATTCTGCGAGGAGCGCTATCTCAATTTCCTGAAGTGATTTTCCCTTGGTTTCTAGCACATTCCTCTTCACGAAAACCACTGCCATCAAGCAGAAAGTACCGAAAAACGAATACAGGAGTTGTGGTCCTAGTTGCTCAAGCATGCGCAGGAACATCAAGCCAACGAAAAAGTTCAAGACCTGAGGAAAAACAAGATTAGACAGATTTGACTTGAGATTTAAACGGTTTATAGTACATGATATAAAGACACAAGTCATCCTAACAGTTTGAGCAAAATGGTAGCAATGCATTGTGCCCATAGGAATAGAATGGTCATCTCAGATTAAGAAGATTCAATAACCTAATTCTGAAATTTGAATGAAATTAATAACAGAGAAAATCAACAGAGGATAGTTACCCAATGCACCGACATGCAAAACGCCATGGCTTTTGCCCTAATTCGGTTGGGTAGTATTTCCGGGAGAAGGAGACCAGGAACAGGACCGGCTCCAACAGCAAACATCAAGACAAACCTACATAAACAAGTTGCAGAAAGAAAATTGATAACATCAGATTAAAAAATCTACTAGCTCTACATACCGACACTATCCAATATACATATGTAAGTGAAATATATTACCTAATAAAAACAAGCCATTTCAATACTAGGAATTCAGATAGGACATCTACATCTCAAATGAACACTTTTGAGCAAGGTGCATAAAGTCTAGACAATCAGGTAACATATGCAGCTACACTTCTTCAGTAGAGAACAAGTACTAGACTAGCAGTCTAGCTCGAACCTATAAGTCCAAATTAGGCTTCATTCCCCGTCCCCACCCCCCACCCACCACTAGGTATAGTGCTTAGGCCTACCCCCACTAGGTGTGGTCGGGTATATGGATCATCTCCCTTCTAATTTGTTTTAGTGGTTCTCTTTAATAATCTTACAAGGCTTTTATTAATCTCCTCCGTCAATGTCTGAACTATTTTAAAATTTTTCCTCTCTTTTCCCCCCTTCATTTTTCATCTAATTTGTGCTAGTCCTGCTTGTTTCTAATAGTTTCATTAGAGTTTGTCTAACCTGGTTCCATTAAAATTTTCATTTCCGTTCATACTTCGCCGCCCAACACTCCCAATCGTAAAGCATCCAGTATAATTTATAGAGTTTTTCCTTTCAACTTAGGGGCTACTTTAGATCGCGTAATATAGAGGACACTCCATTTGTTCCATCCGGCTGGATGGATCCTATGTGTGACACCTTTATCAATATCATCTACTACATATCCTAAATGCTCTAACTTTTACACTTTTTTGTGTTTGGCAGTACATTTGATCATTGTTTGATGAATCTTTATAGCGTGCTTGAAAGACTCTGTGCTACCAGTCTTGTTTTGAATTGGGAGAAATTCCATTTCATGGTAACCCATGGCATAGTGCTTAGGCATAAAACTAGTGACCAAGGATTAAAAGTAAATGGAGCCAAGGTTAATATTCCCCAATTTTTTTACATGTGTTAAGAGCACATTTCACAAAACCAATTTTTAAAAAAAAATTGAACAAAAAAAGGCCTTGTAAACATTAATGAAATGCCACATACATTCAATTTTCATTTTAACAAGTAGAGCAGAAAATTTGTAGTTTATGACTTACATTAACATGCCTGCAATCGACAAATGAAAAGCCCCAGAATAGACTGCAGGCAAACTTGCTGCAACAACTTGAAGACCCATTGCTGCTGCCTGGATTTTAAATAAAACAAAAGAAACTCACTATATAATTCAAAATCATACACAGAATGAATTCATAAGAAATTAAAAACCATAATCAATTAACGGGGCAGTAGCAATGATATCTACCGATGACCATATAATTAGAATGGAGTCATAATGGTAGAATGATATCCCCCACCCTAATTCCAAGCCTAACTTTACATTTTACTTCAAGCCTTTTGGATAAGAATCAACATAGTCAGGACCCCCATTGGAATAGGAATTGGGTACCCAAGCTGCATAACTTCTTTTCGAAGAAGACAAACAAAATTCATCACTGACTTACTCTAAACTCGTTTGACTCAATATTTCAGCTACATTATGGTGAACAAACATAATGGGACTCTCGAAAAGTAAAACTTTTAGAGTGTCATATTCCACAAATTTAGTCCTAACTAACACCTCTCGCGGGCCAAGAAGTTCTTTACCATGCCAAAAAAGCTCCAAAGAAGCAATATTTTCCTTCCCAGTTTGTCCATCAATATCAGCGCAACAATGGATCCTGAGTAGAAAATTTTAATCAGCCAAAGCAGGGGAAAAGAAGGAACTTTAGAAAATTTATATTAGCTACCACCTGAGACAATGGCCTGGGAGACCAGAGACTAGGAGTGAGTCCAAAGAATGCTAAAGAACATGGACATACCTGTTAAATTTGCAATTCCAACAAAAACATTTGCCAAGCTCGAGGATACTCCAGCACGTCTAAATACAGTTGAAGAGAAATAAAACACAGCATTTATTCCAGATAGCTGTTGTAAAGCAAATAGGCTTGATCCAATAAAAACAACTGCAAAATGAAATAGTGAATAACAAAAATCCTGATGTAGGAAAAGCCTTATAGTTAAGAACTGAGGATTTTTTAACCACACAAAACATCACCAATTCAGTAGAGCAAAAGTAGAAATGTAACTACAAGGCCAAGTTGACATCAGTTAATGTTCCTATATACCTCTGGAATGTCGACCAACAAGCAATTCTGTGAACTTAACACTTTCACTTTCATCTCCTCTATCTAACTTTGCCAACTCGTCCATTGCAGTTTTTACATGTGACTCACCAAGAAGTCTCTGAAACTCACTTTCAGCTTCAACTAATCGACCTTGCTGCGTCAAGAGAAGGAGACATAAGCGTCAAGAAACTCATATTAAAACAGCGGAAATTTCTTTGATATGAACAAGGTTCTTTTTCCCCCTACTCATTATCAAGGAATATACTTGGAATAAAATATCCAAGAAAATTAACAATCTGGGGAAGAAAAATGCATAATACTCCCTCCATCCCATAATAATAGGCTAATTTGTTTAACTAAAATATAAATGGGACTAAAGTTATGGGATGGAGTGAGAAGCATATTTAAATTGCAGCGAAAGTGAAAAAAGTACAACTGCATAAAGCTAAGGAATTCGTTTTCCACCAAAACAAGGACGTAATTCAAGAAGCGGAAGTTAGATTCTTATGGATTTAAATAACAAGATTTTTCTTTTATAAAAACAATTATAAATACTCTTTGACACTAAGTGTCAAAACTTATAATAAAAAGCAGATGTCAAAAAATTCGAGCATGTTAAAAAATAAACCTTGTACAGCCAATGAGGAGATTCAACACAAAACACCATAGCAAGAGCAAGCGCCGCAGCTGGGATTGCAGATATCCAAAAACAATATCTCCACCTGAGTACATAAATTGTGAAGTTCAAATGAGACAGAACTAGGAAACAGCCACCCTAGTTTTTAGAAAAAACAACCTTTGTAAAGCCTATTATGGAAACTTAGTGGATTTATTAATTATCCTTACCAGCCAGAAAAATCCTTCGCAGGAATTCCAACTAAGAGAGATGCCATCAATCCAAGACACGTAGCAATCTGAATAAAGCTCCCATAAGTACCCCTCACATGAGCTGGAGAAACCTACTTTCAAGAACAAAAGTTAGCCTATACTTATCACCTAAAAATGGAAAAAGAGATACAGTGACTCTGTGCAAGGAAAAAGGATCAACCAAGCGAAGATGATGACTGAAAATAATGTTTTCTATACCTCTGTCACATAAAGAGATGCAACAGCAGGACCCACGCCTAGCCCCATCCCAACTAAAAACCGTCCTAGAAGCATTCCTGCCAAAGTCGTAGCTGTAGCACTGAAAATTGAATATGTTTTAGTACTTAAATTAAGTCAAAACAAGTGAATGGAACAAAACATATGTCCACAGGAACTGACTATGAGTGGCTGGAAATAGTTTTAGTGAACAATGCAGATGGCAAAAATTACATGCATAACATTGGAGAGAGTTAACCCAAAAACCAAGATATCATAAATAACCTCCAAAAAGAGTAAAGCGTGTATCAGTAGTTACCATAGAGCAGCACCAATAAGCATAGGGATTGCACACAACTGAAATGCCTTGCGACGCCCAACTCCATCAGCCATCCAGCCACTACTCAGGGAACCAAGAAAAGCACCAGCTAGGCATATACTAACAACGAGGCCTACATGTGTGTAACAAAACCACAATGTAACCCAAACCAAGAAGCTAAAAGCAAATTCTGTAAGGAAAGTAGAAATGAAATTACCTTCAGCCAATGTGTTCCCATTGAAACCAAGATCGAAGGCAATGCTTTCAAGAGGCTCATTAACTACTCTGTTGACAAAAAAATATTAATCCTTCATACCATATAGGGATAATCAAGGAATCGGAAGCAGAAAGAATAACCAACCCAAGATGGTAGCCAAACAAAAAGGAAACTATTGTCGCAACCAGCACATGCGGCAAAGATAATTTCCAGGAGGGAATGGAAGCCTGTTTTCCAGCATCATCCTGCAAAAGGGCTGAAATTCGGGACCAATTCAATTACAAGATATATGAAATGGTCATCCACAGCAGTACTGATTGTTTGAAGAATCGGAACCAGAAGGTAAAACTAAAACTCACCCGTATGGGCCTCTATGTCAAATGAATCCATACTTTCCCTGGATGTGTCTCGCTTGTGCATCGAGGAACCATGAAAGTCGCTCAACATACCCCTCGGAAATTCCAATAAAGATTCTTCAAAACCTTGTACTGGTATAAAATCAAAAGAAGACAATCAAAACCCAATTTGCAGGATTAATTCAGCTCAACAGATAGCATATTTTACCGCGTGATCATCCGGGAATGAAAATGAACCTTCCCGAGAACACAACAAACAGTTGTTGGGAAATAGTGACACTGCTTCTGTCCTCGTCAATTATCTGACTTTACGATGCAGCATCAACGACGCCTGTTCCCCAAGGATTTTTTATTATTATTATATTTTTATTTAATTAATTAATAATGGGGATTCTAGTCGCCGACTTCACACACCTGACGTGGCCTTTCCTCATTTGTTCTCTCTACTTAAATAGTGTTACATTAATATAATATAAGCATTATAGTTAATAGTTAAATGAATAATCATTCACTGTCTCAGGTGCTACTCCAGCTGTTGCTATCAGCACCGCACACGTGTCTATCCAGGGGTAAAGTTGTGAATTCACCTGTACTCGTGGTGGGGATAGACCATAAGTACCCACTCCGTCTCAATTCAAATTGTCTACTCCCTCCATCCTTTTTTTTAGTGTCTTACATTACTATTCATCAATAAAATTAATATTATTTATATTATAAAAATATATAATTTATAAATGTAAAAAATATCACATGAGATACTGCTACATTCATCGTAACACGTATTTTTAGAATATTTAATTTTCATAATTTATTTTTAAACATAATTTGAAAAAAAAATTTAGTGTTTTACGTCAGTATTCATCAATAAAATTGATGTTGTTTGTATTGCAAAAATATATAAATTTATAAATGTG
>JAUOBV010000002.1:10664151-10680152 GCA_032360425.1 Rubia occidens
AATATTATAGTTGAGTTCGAGCGTAAACTCGAATACTGTACGATCTCGAATGTTGTACTCGATCAAAGCTCGAATGATGTACGAGATCGATCAAAACTCGAATGTTGTATGAGTTCGAATACTGTACGAGCTCAATCAAACCTCAAATACTGTACGAGCTCGCATGATGTACGAACTGGAATGATGTACGAGCTCGATCAATGATCGAATACTGTACGAGCTCGAATGTTGTACGAGCTCGAATGTTGTACTAGCTCGAATACTGTACGAACTCGAATATTGTACGAGCTCGAATGTTGTACGAGCTCGAATACAGATTTGCATGAGTTTGAGTCCAGTTGGAACTCGAGACATTTTAAACGAGTTGAATTAGAAATAGTTGTTGTTTGAGTTCAGGTCGACTCATTTATGGTCTTAAATGTTGTATAAATAAAATGAAAGAATATGAATTGTACCCTGTCCGACGGCAGATTAGAATATAATTTAAACATGTGAATGAGTGACGGTCTATTTAATAAGACGTAACTATAAGACTACTAATTTATGCATGCGTCAAAGATGTATAATTTGTGAATTATAGTGAATTTTTATGTCAAATATTATATGTGTATTTAATTGGATAATTTTGGGTATTTATTGGGTTTTTGTCGGATTCCCATTGAGTTAACATAATTTGGGACACATTGGGATAAAAAAATTCCATTAATATAACCAATTCCCATCCCGCCCAATCCCAAAAGCTAATGAGTATTTAATACCCGATCTCATTAATCACTCATTTATTAATTTTCCATCTCATTTCTTCCCAATCCTGCCCACTTGACACCTCTGCTCTATATAAACAAGGCCGAAAATACACTTCCAATGTGGAGGGATAGTCCGTCTTGTTCTGCTCCTGCAAGAGTTTGAAGGCGTTGGTTTTGAGATAAAAGCTTGAGTCAGAGATAGTACCATCCTCAACGCCGGCGCACAGAAGATCACCGCAGACAACTAAAGAAGGAACCTTTCCACAAACCAGTAGATTAATCTCCTCGTGATTAGCTTCCATATGGGTGTGCCACACCTTAACTGAATCCGTCAGCCCCACGAAAACCCTTAGCTTCCATGTGGGTGCGCCACACCTTGACTAAGTTCGCCAGGCCCATGAAAACCCAAGGACCACAACTGATGAGGCACTCAACTTCACTTTCAACATCTAGCAGCGCATCCCCCTGTTTCCAAACCATAATGCTCGCCTTTGCTCCCGGAGTACATCTTGTCATTGTTGCTTAGAATAGCCAGTTTAAATCAGTTTCCTCTGAATATGTATTCGTCAGTTCAGCATTCTCCAATTTGTTGAGGTGGTCCGGTTTGACATTGTCTAGTTAAGTACGTAATATGTAACAGTTTTTTTGTAGATCGGCTAATCCAAGTATGAATCTCAGCTTCTGCTTCTGTCTCATAATCCAAACGTCTTGACCCTTCAAGGTTGATTATTTATATTTAAAAAAGGCTTGTTTTTATCACAACTACGTGAAATGGCCACAATTTAGAACCCCAAAAAATGCAAGGCAGGCCCAAAAATGAATCTTTGCCTATGATCAGTTAAAATCAACAAACATTTGTGTGAGTCGACAAAAACACACAGCAGGTGCTCTGAATAAACATGGCCGCAAATACGCTTCCAAAATTTCGGCACAAAAAAACTGGGAGCAAACTCAGACACAAGTTCATGCTTCTTTATGCTGTTGCACCTCCTCATAATATCCCGAAGATATGTTTGAGCCTCACTAACAGCTTCCATTCCTCGTTCGATAGGTCATTCTGCAAACCAAGTATTGGAGTGAATAAGCAAGCAAAACAAGGACCTAAAAAATTCAAGTAGAAGAGATATGAGAATGGTTGATACCCTATAGTTGGCTTTGAGTATATCGATTGATCTTCGTGAGATATGGCTAACCAGCTCATCGTTATTGTCAAAGTGTCTTCCAAACATCTTCTGTTGCTCCTCCGAATTACTCCCAACTATCTGTGAAACCATACAACAAGATTACCTAAATGTTTCCAAAAGCCTAAAGCAGAAAGCAGGAAACTTGCCTATCAGAAACAACTCGAGAAGATAAAGAAAGCTGTCAAATCTACAGATGGTTTTTCCTATCGATATATGTACATGGTTTTGTCAAATAGGAAATTCAGCTTATTGCTATTGAATCCAATACTCCAGAATGCAGTTCCCTAACATATATGACCACCCAATGGACAACACTTATTACTGTACATATAGCAAATTTAGCCCCTCAATGTGCACCTTGTGTTTCATCATACGACATCTTACCCTAATCCATTCCTAACAAACATTATCCACACGTGTAAGGATCTCATAACTGAAACAAATCCCAACATGCATACCTTAATGGCCACCTGTTGACCTTTATTGGCATAATCAACTGGTTTGTGGTTGTTCTCAATCGATGCAATCCGGCCTATACCTATGAACTCCTGCGAAGGAATACACAATGGAGTTCCAATCTGCGCAGAGAGGCGAATATATTAGAAGCTTAAAGCCATAAGACACGGCACAAAAAATGTAGAAAAGACGGGGGTTCCTTCACAATTTCCAAATGAGTATCAACATGGCGTAAAACAAGTTATGCAGGAAACATGGACAATCAACATGAAACTAATTGAAAAAATGTTCTGAATAATACCTTAGCAATGCCTTCAAGAACTTCTACACCCAAAACAATGGGATCTTTCTTGTTGAAAACACAATTTGGCATGATCTTAAGAACACAGGGAAATACAGCCTCATCAGCAGATTCCTTCTTCTTCTCCTCCTTGAGATTATCAATGTAGGCCTTAAACTGATCGAACAAATGATATATAATATCTGCACAGAATATCTTGACACCAGCTTCATCTGCAAGTTCCCGGGCCTCTGGTGTTACCCTAACATCAAACGCTAAGATAGTAGCATACTCTTTCTTCTTCTCAAGCATGACACTCGCTTTCATTACATCTTTCTTGTGTACAGGGCCAATACCTATACCACTAACAGGTATACTGACTGCAGGGGTCTTTAAGAACTCCAATAGTGCTTCTAGTGAACCAAGAGTAGATGCTTGAACATAAACTCCTTCGCCACTCTTATCAATTCTGTTCATCACTGACTTCATATCCTCCATGGCTGACTCTTTCACTTCATCCAAATCGTCATCTGGTCCCACAACATAGAGTGCAGTGCCAGCAATAGCATGTTCAAGACCCTGAATAATAATAGACATGTACAGTGAAAATTGTGCAATCAACGAAAATTCTCAGCAGTCAGACATTTATAAATGTGTATGCTACAAAAAAAACCCTACCAAAGCCCATGTTGCATAAAAAGGCAGGCAAAGAGAAGCCTTGCCACCTACTAAACAAGATGTCCACATACACATGTTCAATAATCAGGGATGATCAAAATGTACACATTTAAGTTAATGAATAACCATGACCTGAAAAACAATAATCTGGTAATTCCAGACGTCTTTTTAAATAAAGTGATTAAAATATAACCAACAGCAATGCATTCATCACTGATTATTGAAGCACACGGTAGCAGCGTACTGTGAAAGTCTTTTTTTTAGCCAAAGGGCGTATTTGGTAATGTGCAATTTTAATAAGGGTGTGGCATAGTGCGCCTTTGCATACATTACCTGTGCAGTAATCTTTATACCCTGCGCAGCCTTGATTTCCTTGTGATGCAAATATGTGCCCTGTATATAAGAATCATATTGTCAGTGATGCACTCTATGTATGAACCATAGCATGAGCAACCACAGACTTATAATTTACAGAAATGAAATAGAGGGAAAACTGCAGGATAAAGAGAGCTTTCCAATATACTATCCAGGACAAAAAGTAGATTGCAATGCAACAGATATATTACTTCTCGTAGTCATACACATGCTAAAAGCTTCCAACAAGTTCATAAACTCAAGTTACTCATAATATAGCATCAGAAAGGGACAAGGCATGCTTACTACTACAGTACCAGGAATATGTAAGTTTTCTAGTCATAGCACTACAATGGAACCCAAATATGCAGCTGCAAAAATATCAGACGTAAGCAAAAGAGACAACAAGAAAATGCATATAAAATGAATTCACTTTCTGTAAAACCATTTTCACTTACAAAAGCACATGGCCAATACATAGATCTGACTGACAGGAAAACACCCATTTTCCATATCTATACATCATGATTAACATGAACCGACTAAGGTTCAACAAACACAATTTGCATAACTACTAAACAGTCAGTGGAAATGTCATTTCATGGGGGGGTCAACAGTGCAGCTGCATGCTTTAAATTTACCGCATGATAATTTCACATATAACCAGTGAATTTCAACAAATGGATTAAGCAAATGAAGAAAACAGAAACAATGAAGCATTCAGCAATTGAAAATTTTAACTAGAGAAAGACTGGTACAGCTGAAAGGCAATAGATCAATTGATGGAGATATAACAATAGAAGTGAAAGTAACATAAATGTGAAAAGGCAATACAACCAGAAATGCCACTGATCCTAGCAAGCACCAAAAGGCGGCTGCAAGCTTAAATAAGGTCTTACCTTCACTCGGAGTTCCTTCATTGGATGGGGTGTCAACAAAGCACGAATACTGGTAATGATAGGACCCTAAAATACACAACAAACGCGAGTAAGAACAGAATACCCATCAGATTAAAATGAAAACCCATAGCAGCAACTGATTGTTAGCTTACCTGCATGCCACATACAACAATTTGATCTCCTTCATGAAGAACACCATTTACCAAGACCACGTCAATGGTTGTCCCATGACCTTCAATAACTTTAACCTCCAAAACAGTACACTGCCGGCAGCAAAACAGCATAAGTCAATCAAAACCATACAGTAAACCACAACGCCCAACTACCTCCATAACATCGATATAAACCAATGATACCTGCACTTCATTTTGATAAGTAAGTTTCTCTATCATCGTCTTTTGAGCCCATTGTACAAGGAGAAGTAACATGTCCGGTATTCCTTCCCCACTGTTTGATCAATATTACCAAAATAATTATCTTAGAATTACCAGTAAGTTGGGATGAGAGAGCTGCTGCAACATATAAAGAGATAACATGTAATACCTGATTGCACTGGTAGGGACGATGCTGATAGTCTCGCCCATTTCTTTGTTTTCATAATAAAGCGCAGTATTTATTCCTTGTTCCATGAATTCAGTTTTAACCTGTGATGGTGATCATTTGAAAGTAATAAGTACAGCATAAGTGACAATTTTACATCAAAATAAGAGAATCTTCTTTATTTTATAACCTGAGTGAGTCTATCATTAAATTCACGTTTAACATCCTGTGACTGTTTCTTCATCGTAGTCCGAATTGGTGCATTATTGATTGCTTTCCATCCATAGAGTCTGTCCACCTGTAGAAATATTAAAACAACAATTGTCACCAAAACAAGCAGATGATATAGCTGAAACATGATCATAAATTTAATTATTCAGAAACAAACCTTATTCAGGGCAACAATAAAATCTGTATTCCTCATCTTTAAGAGATTGAGGGATTCAATTGTTTGTGGCTCCAGACCATGCATAATATCCACAACAAGGATGGCAAGGTCACATAAACCTGAACCACGAGAGCGCAAATTGGTGAAGGACTCGTGTCCAGGAGTGTCAATAACCAATAATCCTGGAACATTCAGCTTTGCATCAGCTTTCAGCTCCTTCGTTTTCTCGCGTATATTCTCCGCTGGGAAATAAGTAGCACCAATTTGTTGAGTAATACCCCCAGCTTCACCTTCCTGAACAGTGGTACCCCGGATGCAATCAAGTAACTTGGTTTTGCCAGTATCAACATGACCCATTATGCAGCAAATAGGTGAGCGCAAATTCTCTTCACCAACAGTTGCAGTGTCAGATTTTGGAACTTCCTTTTTCGCTTGAGCTTCTCGTCGTTTCGGCTTGTCCATTATGTCACCCTCAGGCTTCTTGGATTCTACAGGTTCAACAGCCAGTCTGGTTGCCAAATTAGGCCCAGCTTCATTCACTGCTGGTCGTGCACTTTTTGTCTCGTTTTTCACCACAAGTTCAGTCTCAGAATGAACCTCCTCATCGGCAAATGGACTTTTACCAGGTAGTTTAAGGTCAGCATCATCCCAACTTTTGGCATCCCACTCATCATCATCATCAGCCTCCTCTTCTTCAACCTCATTCTCAAGCACAGTATCAACTTCTTCTGGCTTCCTTACTTCTGACACTTCCACTTCATCAACCTTTTCTGTTTCCACAGAAGCCACCTCAGGTGACATTTCCTGTTCTTTGGTTTCTCCATTTTCAATAGCCTCAACTACAGCTTGGGCAGTTACCTTTGACTTTTTAGTCTGATACTTGGGCCGTTTCACAGCACCTTGATTAGCATCCCCAGCAGAGAGCGGAAAACCTCCAGCATTGGCAAGAATCTGTTTCCTCATAGCTTCCAATCTACGCTGTTCCTCCTTCTGTTTTGCTGTTAATAGCTTACCTTCTTGCTTTTTTTTCAAGAGTTTCTCCTTTTCTCTTTCCTTCTTCAATCTTTTCTTTTCTTCTGCTATCCTTTCAAGCTCTTCCTGCCTTCGCAGTTCTTCTTCTTCTTTCCTTAGTTTCTCTTCTTCTTCTCTTTTTTTCCTTTCTTCAGCTTCTTTAAGCCTTGCAAGTCTCTCCTGCATCTCCCTGACATGCTTCGGGACTTTCTTGTCTGTTGCTTTGGCCTTATTCTCATTCTTGCTCTCTTCAGGCTTCTCTTCTACCACAGTTGCAGTTGTTGTAGTTGTGGCTGCCTTTTTTTCTCTCTCTTTTTCCTTCTTTTTTTTCTTCTTCTTTGCAGCCGCAGACTCCACAGGTCCTTCTTCAGCTTCCTTTTCAACTGCACCAGCAACAAAACT
Source organism: Rubia occidens (assembly GCA_032360425.1). Lineage (NCBI taxonomy): Eukaryota > Viridiplantae > Streptophyta > Magnoliopsida > Gentianales > Rubiaceae > Rubia > Rubia occidens. The sequence continues at coordinate 10,671,090 of JAUOBV010000002.1, forward strand.
GACGTTAGTTGCTATCCAAGGATAAAGGGAAAAAGTACAATGTCGGCAAGGGCCAAGGCACAAAGAGCATCAAACTGACGTTGAGGTTTTGTTTTGTTTCTCTTTTAGGGATAAGCATATTCAAGGTCCACCTCCCACCGGTTTTGTTGTGATTTATTTTTACTGATGTAGTTTATTCTTTCTGACCGAGGGAATGTAAAGAGTTGCTCTATATCACACACCACATCACATCTCAAGAATTAAGTATACCAACAATCTCATGCTGTAGAGTTTCACCTAAGCATGAATATTAAATAATAGAAGAGACTGAGCTAACGCAAAATAAAAATGAGGGAGAAAAGTCAGGAAGTTTATCAAGCATCATCAGTAGCTCATCTCATGAAAATTTTATGTTAGGCATGCCTCCATATCTAACAGATATTATTTGTGTTTCAAGGATGAAACTACTCATGATGTTTGTATGTGCATCACATCTAGTATAGGGTATAAGGATATACAAAGCTGACCTGTAACATCAATAGGATCAAGCTGAGATAGAGCCTTCTCCTCAGGAGTGGGCTCCACGGGATTAGGAACAGGTGCAGGAGAAGGTTTTGCTGCAGGTGGTGGTGCTTCTCCAAGCTCAGCAAGAATCTTGTCCAAATCTTCTTCCTCTTGAGCTGTTCTCGTACTCTTCTTTTTTTTCTTCTTATTCTTTGAAGTATCTTCAGAAACTTGCTTTGTGCTTGCACTAACACTAGGCTTAGACGTGTCGTCTACAGGCTCTACTTCAGCATTATTACTTTTCTTTTTAGATGACTTCTTTTTCCCAGAAAATTTAATAGTTTCCTCCTCATCTACAATGCCGTTGTCATCTCCAGCAGTAAACACAGAATCATTCTCATCATCCAGAAGGACAGCACTAAATGCATGAGCACCATTCTTAGGTTTGGAAGACTTCTTTTTCTTTCCAGTAAAGGTGATAGAACCAAAATCCTCATCATCCTGTCTCATTACTCTCCCCTTCATCAAGCAAATCGAAAGAAGATGTGGATAATCCCTTGTCACCACCCTTCTTGCTAAACTTGGATGGCTTTTTCTTTCCTGAAAACTCAACAACTGGTTCATCATCATCCTCATCACCCCCAATGCTCGGCTCCAGCTCATCATCATCTTTATCCTTAAACCGCGACTTTTTTGAATTCCCCTTCTTACCCTTCTTCAAACCACCACCAACCAGCTCAGCCTCTTCCTGTAGACCAGTATCTTCTGTCCCTATCGCATACTCATCGTCATCAATGGCTACAGTCTTCTTCTTGGACTTCCCAGCAACTAATGCCGCGCCCTCCTCGTCCCCAGCACCGGTTTTCTTTCTACCCATCTGGATATTACGGAGATTGGAAAGACAATCTACAACAATCTTAACTTCCAAATATCGAAATCCCAACTTCAACCTAAGAATATAAAAAACGAATAAAAACCTAGAATCAGATACACTAAAACGGAGCAGCGAGAATTCATCTCCGCAGCATTCGAAGCTGATAAAAACGATTAATAAAAAAACACATATCTCTAAACAATTCAGCCCCGTATTACTACACAGACATATTCGTACCTCCTTTACGCCTGCAATTCGGAAGAACCCTGTCCAGATGATTAGCATAAAGGTGTCAACCTAGTTATATACTCTCTGAAACTGGATTGATTCTGCTTGCCCCGTTCTACCATATATACTCCAATTTGTAGGTTTGTCAATATGTGTCGAGAGAGTATTTCCTAACCAAGGTTTATTCGTTACTCGGTTTGCAGACATTGCCTATGTATTGAACTGATAGTGGACCAAGATCCATTAATCATGGCCGAGCCGAATGCAGTGCGGGCTGTGTGCTCCGGCCCAATATCAAAAGGGACTCAAAATTTTAATTACTATTATATACTCCCTCCGTCCCAGAGAAATTGGCACAATTTCTATTTTCCTCCCTCCCACATAAATTGGCACAATTCAATTCTTACCTAAAGTGGAAAAAAGTGAGCTTATACATTTACCGATCCCTCAAAATGTTGATTACATCTGCTAGTCAACTCTTTCATTACTAAAATATCCTTCCTTTATTTCCCACCAACATTTCCACCTCATCTTGCATAAAATATCGATCCAAAAGTAATTGTGTCATTTTCTCTGGGACGGAGGGAGTATATGTCATCTTTTAATTCCGTACCAAAAATATACTCCCTCTGTTTCATTGTATTGTATGTGCCTGTGGCACAATTTTTTTGGGTCATTTTTGTGAATTTGGCACACTTTTTTTATGCCAAGATTTCTTCAATTTCTACTTTTCCCTTTTTAAATTCAATTTCATTCACTCATTTCATTTACTTAAATTCAATCACCTAAGGATATGGTATCACATCTAACAAAACGGGATAGTAAATCTCTGGACCTCATGAATTTATGTTATGAACACGTGGTGTTTCAACAGCACAATAATCAAATTAGGAAAGGCAGATTGGTAGGTGAACGGGAAAGAGGAAAAGGAATCTACGGTGACAGCTTTCCGATGAAACAAGTGGCTAACCAATCAGTTAGAACGGTTCCTAAATTAATTCGAATAAGAGCATCTTCTCCCATGGAAGAGTGATTTTGTTAAAAATCACAGTATCATATTGATACATCATCAACCCACAAAAATATCTCCAATGCAAGTTTCAAATAAAAATATCAATATAACATGACACACTTTTTTTAGAGGGGCTCAGTTAGAAATTCTATGTAGAAAAGCTCAGAACATCTCCAGTGGAGGAGTAAATTTTGGGGTCTCTTTTGCCAAATGACATGTTTTAATTGGAGGTTCAATTTGATGTAAACAAAGCAAATTAATTGAGAGTCTTATTTAAATTTTTCATCTTTAATGGTACCATCACTAATTCAACTTTAATATGACGTGTCAATCATTGATTGAATAATATTTTTGTTGGGTCCATACACATTTATGATTTCCTATTAATTTTTCTTATGAAGAGAAGTGGGAGACTCAATACGAGCTTCTCTACATAGAACTTAGAAGTTCTGATTGACCCCCTCTAAAGAAAAGTGTAGTGTCTTCATTTGACCATTGCATTGGAGATGTTTTTGGGAGCTGAGAGTAGGAATGAGCATGGGTCTAGAACCCAACCCAGACTAGGCCCGTTGGGTCAGGTATGGGTCCAAAAACTTTAGACCCATAGGGTTCGGGTCTAGGTATGGGTCTAGATTTTAGAAAATGGGTCCAGGTTTGGGTCCAAAATATTATGACTCAGACCCGACCCAGACCCGACTCGCATATTATTCTAACTATGTATATTATTTATCATAATTTCTAAATTACTTTCATATTTTCTTTGTATATTTATTTTTAATTAATCAAATTATGTGTATTTTTTTTTCTTGAAGAATTAATTTATGTCCATATTGAACTTGAATTATTTATATTTAAGATAATACATATTTTATTTAGTGAAGAAAAAAAATAGAAAGTTACACCCATTTAGGACCTCTTTCGGACTCAAGACCCATTTTGGACTCATCGGGTTTCGGTACGGGTCGGGTCTAGGTATAACTAAAAAATTTTAGGTCGGGTTTGGGTCTTATTGGACCCGACCCATAATCATCCCTAGTTGAGAGTCTATCAATATAATGTGGCAAATAACTTTTAGCAAAGTGACTCTTGCATTGGAGATGCTCTCATATTGAGGCTCTCACTTCTATTCCCAAGAAAAATAAATAGGAATTCATAAATATACATGGACCCAAATAAAATTTTGTTCAATCAATGATTGACACTTCATAGTGAAGTCAGAATTGTGATAGTACCATAGGAGATGAAAATTTAAAGAAGACCGTCATTTGGTTTATTTTGGTTACATTATATTGAAGTTCCAATTAAAACATGTCATTTGGCAAAAGAGACCCCCAAAATTGATTCTTCCATTGGAGATGTTCAACATGCTCCCTCCATCTCACCTCAAATTGCACAGAATCTTTTTAACGTCCATCAAGAAACTTGTCTAACAATTAATATGTTTAACTACGTATAATAATGACAAACAAAAAGTTACTTTTGAGAAACTACTTATTATGACGAATCCAACAATATCACATACAATGATATTGTTGCTTATATATCTACTCAAATATGCAGTCAAAGTTTGATAGAGAATAGTGTCAAATAGTAAGTGTTCAGTTTGAGTTGGGACGAAAGGAGTATTAAGGAGTGTTAAATACCTGTGAAGAGATAATAGAGACATCGGATCTTTTGTGTGAAAAACTTATTAGATGTAAATTCATATTTCTCTTCTTATCATCTCTCTGTTATTCCTCGTTTAATTCCCAGCATCCAGTATTTTGCTGTGAAATTACTCTTTTCGATTTCAATATTATTGTTTTGTTACAAGTGGTATCATAGCAGTTCTTTCCTCGGATAAAAAATGGCATAAGGAACAAAAATGAAAGCTATGGATAATTAATTCAAGGATCTAGAATCAATGGTGTCAGGAATGTTTTTGGAGTTGAAGAAACATAATGTGAACATGAAGTTGCATGTGGATAGCTCTCTAGACGGATTCAAATCTGAGTTAACTAACCAACACTTGGAGCTAGTGAAACAATAACAACAAGAAGCATAAACGACGAGACAAATTCAATGGATGTTGCAAGGATTGTGGGGGAAAATCTAAGGACAATGACACTGAAGTAGAGGGTGAAAGTTGCAAATCAGTGAAATCTAAACCATCAAACAATTTGGCTGCATATGATATTTAAGCCTCCATCACCTATTCTACATGTGCCTAGAACTGTGAATACTACTGAGCATGTCAATGAAAACTGGAGAAATATAATTGGTTGATCCGCTGGAGCTTCACAACCTAAGTTAGAGTTGATTGTTTTCTATGGTGTTAAACCCAGGATTGGCTTAGAAAATGTGAGAAGTTTTACAGTTTTTTCCAAATAAGAGATGCTGGGAGAGTTGAAGTTATTGAGTTCTACCTTGAGGATAAAGCTGAGGTGTGGTATCAATCTGAAAAACATCACATGAATCTGAGTGTGTGGAAGGACTTCCATGATGCCGTGTTAAAAGAGGTTTTCTATATATGGACTGTTAGAATAATTCAACCTGATGACTATATTAGGATAAGAACGGTGACTAGACTATAGTTCTTTTGGTACTACATAACTCTGCCTATTAATTCTTTCCATCAATAACAAGTCATTTACGAGAAATCACTCTTTCCGTCTAATCTTGGCCCTAATCCCCCTCTCTTTCTTCTTTCTTTTGACCATACACGACCAACTCCGACGTACTCCGGCGAACTTTTGGTGCCGACCTTAGTCACTGACATCAATTAATCGCCATCCTTGCCATTTTATGCGGCGTCTCTCTCTCTCTCCCTCCATTTTCCGGCCACCATTTCCAAGCCAGTTGCAGGCACCCCAAGGTTTTCTTCTCCGATGGTATCCTATGGATGCATAGTCTTCAGCTTCATCTCTTTGTAGCATTGCCTCCGGGTCGAGTTCTTTCTCCCACAACAGCGGTCTTGACTATTCCTCTTGAATTGGTTTTCCGGTAATATCAATTCGGAAGCACTAGGCATCCATCATTCTTGATCTGTACACAACTCTGTGCCAGAGGTGCGTGGCTCCACGCGCACAAACCCAATGCATGTCATGCACTCGTGCATAACCAACACGCGTGTTGTCTTGCATGCGATGCTTCAATACCAAATTTTTCGAATTTGGCATTTGGAAAGGATGATTATGTCGACACACTACACACACACACATCTTTCACATGATGCTTCAATACCAAATTTTTCAAAAGAGGATTTGGAAACTATGGAGGTGGTAGGGATTTCATCCTTGGTAATTTTAACGATATAGGAGTATACTATTTCAATTTGAAAGAAATGTCAAGGGGGGCATCAGGATCATAGGGTTCCTGTTTAGCAACATTGAAAGGATACAATGTGTTGCACATGACGCAGCTAAACCTAGCTTGTCTGGAGCCATAAATCTTAGAATATAATACTATGGTAGCCTCGCGTCCTTTCGAAAACCCACGAAAATATCTAACTAGAATCTCCATAGAATCATTTCACCATTTATGGTACTCGACGCCCAAGTCACCTTCAAACAACCTTGCCAGGAGATACAAACGAAAAGTGTGCTAAAATACCATTTAATAATTTTCCCACTCATCTGCAAATAATGCTTTATAAGGAATGAATGTAGTAATTACCTTATCAAGCCCGAACTACATAGCCGTGCGATGATACTGGTAAGGATATTTCCCATCCATACTAACCACAACATTTGTCCTCAGGCACACATAGCGTAAGCCTCAAGCCCTTCATAAAAAAACTTCCTCGATTTGCTCAATGAACACCATCTTTCCTTCTCATTATTAACTTGAGGAAATGACTACTCATCAAGATCCATAATAAAACCTCCAAATGAAAACATGCAGGACACGCGCACACATATGCATGGATTATGTAAGATGACATGAAACCAATTAAATGATCGTTAAAATGCATATTTCAGTATTTACAAAGTTTATAGAATCAAATCAGCTAAATATTTTTAAATTGTGTTAGATTTAATAAAAAAATATTAAAATTATTTCAATTTCTTATTTCACTTAACCACATTTTAAAGTATATTTGATTAATGAAGAGAAGTTTCTTTCACCATGTTCAATCATCCTATGATTTAGGTGGTAATTATAAATTTGATGAACTGAAATTTGATTTTAAACTATTAGATATTACTCTTCAGGACTTAAGTTTCAAGTACTAAAATCACGGTTTCTTTCATCTTTGAAATTGACAATACATACTTTGAAAATTTTCTTTAAATATTAAATAAAAATTAAGGTAATATACAATATTAAGACAATCACTTTACCACTTTATTAAGAATTAATGTTTTGGGTAAAAATTTTTTAAGCGTGCACGATACAAACACACATGTGCACAAGCATAAAAGATAACATAAGATGAAATGGAACCAACTAACATAAGATGACATGGAACCAATTAGATGACTATGTCGACACACGACACACACACACATCTTGCACGCGATAGTTTAATACCAAATTTGTCAAAGAAGAATTTGGAAACTACGGAGGTGATAGGGATTTCAGCTGAGGTGATTTTAACGGTATAAGTGTATCCTTTTTCACTTTGAAGGAATGCCAAGGGGGACATATGGATCATAGGGATCCGCTATAGAAATCTTGGAAGGATACAATCTGCTACACACAACGAAACTAAGCCTAGCCTGTTTGGACCTGTAAATATCAAGACATCATACTATGGTAGCCCCGCGTCCTTTCGATATCCCATGTAAAGATCTAACTAGAACCCACATTAATTCATTCCATAATTTATGGTACTCGACGCTCAATTCACCTTCAAAAGCCTTGTCGGGAGATACAAATGGATATTGTGCTAAAATACCATCTTATAATTTTCCCATGCATTTGCAGCAAATAAAACCTTTTCTGGAATGCATGTTGTAATGACCTAATCAAACTCGAACTACATAGCTGTGCAATGAGGCTGGTACAACTCATTCCCATCCGTACAAACCAGAACATTTGTCCTCAGGCACATACCGTATGACTCAAATTCTTCATAAAAAACTTCCCCAATTTGCACAATGAACACCATCTTTCCTTCCCTTTATAAACTTGAGGTAATGACCACTCATCACGACCAATGCGATACAACCTCCAAAGGAAAACATGCATGACACACACACACACACACATGCACAGATTAATATAAGATGATATGAAACCAATTATACAATCATTAAAGTGCTTATTTCACTATTTACAAAGTTTATAGAATCAAATTGGTTAAAAACTTTTAAATCGTGTTAGATTTAATAAAAATAATTAAACTAAACTTCATATTTCTTATTTCACTTAACTACATTTTAAAGTATATTGATAAATGAAGAGTCTAGTCTTTCACCAAGTTAAATTATCCTATCATTTGGATGGTAATCATAAATTTGATCACCTGAAATTTGATTGTAAACTACTAGATCTTACTTCTTTGGTACTTATGTTTGAAGCACTAAAATAACGGTTTCCTTCCTATTTAAAATTCACAATACCTAGTTTAAAATATTCTTTAATTATTAAATGAAAATTAAGGCAATATACGATATTAAGACAATCACTTTACTACTTTATTAAGAATCAATGTTTTGGGTAAATAGTTATGAACGTGCATGATACACGCACACATGTGCACAAACATAAAAGATAGGATGAGATTAAATGGAACCAACTTACATAAGATGACATAAAACCAATTAAATGAGAATTTGGAAAGGATAATTATGCCGACACACACACACACACACACACATCTTGCACACGATGCTTCAGGGCCAAATTTGTCAAAGGAGGATTTGGAAACTACAAAGGTGGTAGGAATTTTAGTCGAGGTAATTTTACGGTATAAGAGTATCCTGCTTCAAAATTAAAGGAATTCCAAGGGGGACATCGGGATTATAGGGTTCCGTTTCAGCAACCTTGGAAGGATACAATGTGCTACAGACGATGTAACTAAGCCTAGCATGTCTCAACCTAAAGATCTAAAAACATCGTACTATGATAGCCCTGCTTCCTTTCAATAGCCCACGAAAAGATCTAACTGGAAACCCCATTAATTCATTCTACTATTTATGGTACTCGACGCTCAAGTCACCTTCAAAAAACCTTGTCGGGAGATAAAAATGGAAAGTGCACTAAAACACCATCTTGTAATTTTTCCACACATTTGCAGTAAATAAAGCCTTTTGATGAATGAATATTGTAATCACTTGATCAAGCCCGACCTAAATAGCCATGCGATGAGGCTGGTATGACTCATTCCCCTCCATACAACCAGAACATTTGTCCCTGGGCACATAATGTACGACTCCAACCCTTATAAATAGTAGCAAAGTTTGTAGGATGGAATCGGCTAAACACTTTTCAATTGTGTTAGATTTAATAAAAACAATTAAACTAAACTTCATACATTTTA
>JAUOBV010000002.1:10713945-10724972 GCA_032360425.1 Rubia occidens
CATATAAATTCTTTCAGGACAATATCTATTATTTATAATAAAGCATTCTATATTGATTTGTTTTCTCAAAGTTAAAATATATTAGAAACACTTACATAAACCAAAAAAATTAATCCATCTATTATTTTACATGACTAACATAGTAATTTTAAATATTTTTCTAGGCAAATAAAATTGCGTGGAGAGAATCGATGACATGGAGGAAAAAAGAATAAAAATGATTAACTTATTACCATGAAATGGAATTTGATAATATCAAAAAGATATATCAAAATGGAAAAATTATCAAATTTAAAATAATTATTGTAAAAAATAAGTATTATGAGAGAATGTGCATTCTCATAAATAGGGGAATATAATTAATCATCAATTGAGAGCATTGAAATATTTAAAAAGTATTGAAAATCATGGGGGAAGAGGCCTGCATTGGAAATTGGGGATTAACTTTTATTTTTTACATTTTGAATTAATTTTTAAAGTTGACGTGAAAATTTGTGTGAGTGACACGTGGCAAAAAGCATGTGTGAAGGACATGTGGCAAAAAATGGACTCATTTAATATATGCTATAGATAGATGACTCTTTTTGGTTCAGATGTAATAATTTGTGCCATATCATTTAGGGAATGACACTTTTGACGTTGTCAGCTTCAGCTCCCGGCCTAAAGCTGGCGTGTGTAGCGAAAAACAATTATACTGCAACTGAAGGTCAGACAATGGCTTGTGGTGGTGGTGGAGCAACAACGACAATGGTAAGGATATTATTGTCCACACACTTTGTGTTTTTGGCCAAAAGGCATTTTGGTTATTTTAGATTGAGTTAACGTCAGAAATACTAAGTTAATGCTGGATTATCCACTTTCATCGACTAATTAGGATTATTTTTATATTTTTAATTATCTAAATGTTAGAATGACAATTACTCAAGTGTATACAGATTATATTTGTGTATACCCTGAAAGTTTTATCTGACTCACGAGTCAAGTTTTAACCAAGGTGCAGTGTTATCTATTCATGTAGATTTGTCATGCACGTTCACAATTTTATTTGAAAGAAATCACCCACAAAATCGCAGTTATGTACTCAAAGTTATGTACGATTCAGTTGTCTTCTTCTTTAGTTTTAAAAGACAAGTTTTATAAATTTACTTCTTTGTAATTACCTTTTCTTGTGAATAAATTGGTAGGAAAAATAGACTTTGTTTCGAGTATGAAAGGAAAATCTTTATCATGCAGTATGTAATATTTTAAGTGCCATCTTCCAATACAATTGTTTTTAGAAAGTGGAATTTAATTTTAAATTTGAAAGAAAAAAGAAAGAAAACATATTGAAATGTTTTTTTTTGCCTCAGTCAATTTCTTTCCTTTTCTGCCTTGACCGTATGTCCTTTCTTTCTTTTCTCTCTCATAGACTAACTTTACTGCCTTCTTCTTCATCATCTCCAAGCCTACAAAGCCCACAGCCTCCCCCAATTTTGGCATTTTGCTCCCCACAACTAATTCCTTAATTTTCCGTTTCCTTTTCCCTTTTCTGACAAAAATTGGAATTCTTTCTCTATTCTTCCGCCGCCCTCCTCCTCCGCGGTGGCCGTTGAATTGCGGCCGTGAGCTCCACTGCTTTCATCTGAGCTTCAGGGAAGGCAAAGAAAGAAAAAACCCAGCACGAGAAAGAGTTATTTTTGAGACAGCTGACTGTTCTTTGGGTAGAGAGGGAGCCCCTAATCAGAGCTTCAAAGTTTTAATTTTCCCCTTTTTTGGGTGGAAAAGTTAGTTTATTCAGATCTGTGAGAGCAGGGGTTTGTATATTATTGTGGTTGTGGATGGTAGTGCACGGAGGGAAGAGTGTAATTGCAGCGGCGGTGGGCGGCGGAGCTGATGATGAGTAGAGTGGTGTTAGGGTGCTGGAGGTGGTGGTGCGGTGTTGGCCTCACATGGAATGGCAGATCTTACTAGCTACGGGAATGCAGACCGCGATATTGAGCAGGTCCCTTTTCTTTCCTTGTGATTTCAGAATGTAAAAGTGAGATCTTTGTGTTCAGTTCGCCTAAATTTGGAATAATTTAGATAGGTTTCTAAATTTGCTTTTTAAGTATCAGAAGACATTTTAGATGGCTTTGTGTTTTGTTTTTTTAGTGTGAGGCTTGTATGTGAAATCGTAGGAACTTAGCGAAGAAAGTTACATGGTTTTGCTGAATAGTCGTATTAGACTGCTGTTTTTTCAACAGTTGGGGCAGACCAGTATGTGGTTTGGGTTGTAGATATTTTTTTGGGGTCTCACCGCCTATCTTCTTCTGGTTTATAAATTTTATTTTAGAACCTTGAGAAATAATATTTTGGGTTATATTCTATGAGAAATCGACTTAGTAACCATACTAAAATGTTACAATTCATCTCTGACCTCTGTGTTTTTGCTTTCTTCCTTAAAAAACAAGAAGTAACTGAACTAAAGTTGTTTTCTTTGTAATAGTTTCTAATTTTCTAGCTTCACATTCATTCTGGGGCGTCTTTTTCTCTTTTTTCTTTTGGACAGTCAAAATGGCAAAAATATTTCCACAAATCATGTTTCCGCACGGCCATTACTTGTTATTAGGTGCTAACATATCGTTTTGCTTATGTTTTCCTTATTATGTGCTCTCATTCAAAACATATAGACTAGTGTTAACCTGTTTGATCCAGTGGTGTTTGGGCACAGTTACGCGAAGGTTGAATTTTTGTATTTGAAGTATCTTATTAATATTTCTGATGGTGTTGATCATGTTGAGAGTTCAGGACGGTTTTATTTTCAGTGCATGTATTTTTATTTCTATAATGATTCTTTTGTCCTTTATCAGGCATTGATTGCTTTAAAAAAAGGATCTCAACTGCTTAAGTATGGTCGTAAAGGGAAGCCCAAGTTTTATCCGTTCAGACTTTCTTCTGTAAGTTATTCTTTAACCTTTGTTTTCACAAGCTTGTAAAACTTTATGTTTAGATTGTAGTTGTCAAATAAATCAACTACTGGTATGTTTTAGGTTGTGAATCAAGAGTTTTTAGTTCTTGAGTTTTAATATCAGGCATTTGTTTGACGTGGTAATGACTTGCTTTGGATGCCATGTCCTCCGCTGTTTGTGATTTAGCTGTCCGTTTGAGTGTCACTAGGGCAGAAGTCTTAAAGCAAGTACGCTTGGCATTTTTGCATAGCAGATATTTTTGACCGATTCAATGATTTAGCTGCCTGGTTTATCAATGGCCATACATTTATTACAGGATGAAACTTCTTTAATCTGGATTTCTAGCCGTGGTGAAAGAAGTTTGAAATTAGCTGCAGTCAATCGAATTATACCTGGACAAAGAACAGTGAGATTCTATAGTAACTAATTTCTTTTCCTACTGGAGTTACTTCATGCATGTTTAGTTCCTTTTTAACTTGAGCCTTTGTACATGCATGTACTACCAGGCTGTCTTTCAGAGGTTTCTTCGTCCTGAAAAGGATTACTTGTCTTTTTCTCTTCTCTATAACAACGGGAAAAGATCGCTTGATCTGGTTAGTGATACTCTATTTCTTTCATGAACTAATTGATCAGTGAGCTTCATCTTTGAGTCAAGAATACACTCTGTTGTGCAGATTTGCAAAGATAAAGTTGAAGCAGAGGTTTGGATCACTGGCTTAAAATCATTGATACCTGCTGGACATGCTGGAAGATCTAAAATTGATGGATGGAGTGATGGAAGCCTCTATTTTGGTGTAAGTTTACTTACCTGGCTACAGTTTCCTGTTTTATGTACCTTAGCATTACCCAAGTCTGAAGTTCTGATCTCTCATAGCCTAAACATTAGTACTTCATAATTGCTTATATTAGCCACACCTCTTGATATCAAGTATTAACTAGTTATCTTTTCTGCATTCTCATTTGATAATGTTCAGTCTCTTAGTGTTTTTTTGTGTGCTAACTGTTCTGACTTGGAACGCGTCGAAAGTCATAGACTTAGTAAAAAAAAATCTGTTCCTGGTGGTGGTGGAGCCCGGGGGTGTGTTTTACTTGCATGTGAAATGATGTGTCTAAACATAGGAGCTTGCTAATATATTATGCATTTTAAAGATGAATTTATTAGGTTAGCAGGTTTGATGAGATGTTTTCAATGATTGATTTCATGGTAAAAAAATTAAATAAATCCTGCTCTATGGCTCTACTAGAAATGATTTATTTCTATCCACTGGTTTCTCAAGGGCATGTGATCTCTGCTCTTTGTACTTGATCTTTATTTAATCCTAACTATTACCTAAATTAGTTCCATATAGGTTGAAATTTAATTGTAACATGCACAAAAAGTTGCACTATTTGCTTCTTATTTGTAATAGTAGCATTTGTTGGGATGGTAGTGGATGACTGGATGAGAAGCTATTTTGCAATGGTTGCATTGAGGAGTTGTGCAAAGTATATATTAGAAATGGTAACTCCTGATGTCCAAGCTGATGTCTGTAGAATGGGCTTTACAATATAGATAAAGCAATTTTTAATAATACATTAGGACTGTCTTCAATTAAAAAACCACGCATCAGTTCATTTTCTTGAAATATATACTGTGAGTTGTGAAAGTATTTCTCATATTGAAGGTATCCCTCTACCTTTATCTGGATATCAGTGTATTAAAATATAAGATTTGTAATTTATGAAGAACGGGAGGTGGGGGAAGGCTGGACTGAGGACTGAACCCTCTTAGATTTTCTCTTCTGCCAGTGTAAACTATATTGGTGCTTAATGAAATTTATTTGAACTGTTGTTCTTTGACTTTGACTATTTTGGAATATGCCAGGAAAACAGACAGTTGACATCAGTTAGCCAAAGTGATAGTTCTTTTAGTGCTGCACAAGAAACCAGTTCGTCTGAGGTCTCCTTCGGCTCTAATACAATTCCCTCCCCTAATAAATCCCAGCCTGATAACTCACTCCAATTTGAGCGATCACATGTAGCTTTGGATCAAACAAATATGCAAGTTAGAGGATCGGGTTCAGATGCTTTTAGGGTTAGTGTTTCTAGTGCCCCAAGCACTTCTAGTCATGGTTCTGCTCCTGATGATTGTGATGCATTGGGGGATGTGTATATTTGGGGTGAAGTCATATGTGATAATCTTGTCAAGGTTGGGCCTGAAAAGAATACTAGTTCTGTGATTACAAGAGCTGATGTACTTCTTCCTAGACCATTAGAGTCAAATGTAGTTTTAGATGTGCATCATATTGCCTGTGGGGTCAGACATGCTGCTTTAGTTACCAGACAAGGAGAAATCTTCACATGGGGTGAAGAATCTGGTGGGAGGCTTGGCCATGGAGTTGGAAAAGATGTTACCCAGCCTCGTCTAGTTGAATCATTATCTTTTTGCAGTGTTGATTTTGTTGCATGTGGGGAGTATCACTCCTGTGCTGTGACAATGGCTGGGGAGCTTTACACATGGGGGGATGGCACACATAATGCTGGTCTACTTGGTCATGGAAATGACGTCAGCCACTGGATACCTAAGAGAATTTCAGGCCCGCTAGAGGGCCTTCAGGTTGCAATGGTAACATGTGGTCCATGGCACACAGCCATAGTGACATCAACAGGTCAGCTCTTTACATTTGGCGATGGGACATTTGGGGTACTAGGCCATGGTGATCGGGTAAGTGTTACTTACCCTAGAGAAGTGGATTCTCTGTCAGGATTGAGGACCATTGCTGTTGCATGTGGAGTTTGGCATACAGCTGCTGTTGTAGAGGTGATTGTAACACAATCTAGTGCTAGTGTATCATCTGGAAAGTTATTCACTTGGGGGGATGGAGATAAAAACCGCCTAGGGCATGGTGATAAAGAACCTCGATTAAAGCCAACATGTGTGCCGGCCCTTATTGATTACAATTTTTACAAAATCGCCTGTGGTCATAGTTTAACTGTTGGTTTGACCACGTCAGGACATATTTTTACAATGGGTAGTACTGTCTATGGCCAGCTTGGGAACCCTTTATCTGATGGTAAGCTACCCTGTTCTGTAACGGACAAGCTTGCTGGGGAAACGGTTGAAGAGATAGCGTGTGGTGCGTATCATGTTGCAGCTCTTACATCCAAGAATGAGGTTTACACCTGGGGCAAGGGAGCTAATGGAAGGTTGGGCCACGGAGATGTGGAGGACCGAAAAGCACCAACGTTAGTTGAAGCTTTGAAGGACAGACATGTTAAATATATCTCCTGTGGGTCAAATTATACAGCTGCTATATGCCTTCACAAATGGGTATCTGGAGCTGAACAGTCTCAGTGCGCTGCATGTAGGCAGGCATTTGGTTTCACGAGGAAGAGACATAATTGCTATAATTGTGGACTTGTACACTGTCATTCTTGCAGTTCACGAAAAGCTGCCAGGGCAGCCTTGGCCCCTAACCCCAGTAAACCATACCGTGTCTGTGATCCCTGTTTTGCAAAACTGAGTAAGGTGGTGGAGACCGGAGTAAACACCAGAAGGAATGCTGGACCTCGACTTTCTGGGGAAAACAAGGACAAATTGGACAAGGCTGAGCTGCGCTTGGCTAAGTCAGGATTGCAGTCCAATCTTGATTTAATTAAACAGTTAGACAGTAAAGCAGCAAAGCAAGGGAAGAAAGCAGAAATATTTTTGGTAGGTCGTTCATCTCAAACACCTTCACTACAGCTGAGAGATGCTGTTATGTCCACTACTGCTGACTTGCGTCGAATTGCTCCAAAGCCAGTTGTTACTCATTCCAGTGTTAGTTCTAGATCTGTATCCCCTTTCTCAAGAAAACCCAGTCCTCCGCGTTCAGCAACACCAGTTCCAACTACATCAGGGCTTTCTTTCTCCAAGAGCATTGCTGATAGTTTGAAGAAAACTAATGAACTTCTGAATCTAGAAGTTCATAAGCTGCGTGCGCAGGTAAATCCATATTTTTCACATGTACATGAATGTTTACTGGATTCCTGGTCTTGATCCAGATTACTTTTTAGATGAGCTTTCTTGACTTTCTTTCCTTGAAATCTTCTAGGTTGAGAGTCTGAGACATCAATGTGACCTCAAAGACGATGATCTCCAAAAGTCAACTAAGAAAACTCAGGAAGCAATGGCTCTTGCTGCAGAGGAGGCTGCAAAATGTAAAGCGGCAAAAGATGTAATCAAGTCACTAACAGCTCAGGTAAGATTGTAGGGTTCTGTTTATCCTTGTAATGATGTCTACTGACTGCTTTAATGCTTTTCTAAATATCTGTCGAAATCTTTGTTCAGCTAAAAGATATGGCCGAGCGATTGCCACCAGGTGCATATGATGCAGATAGCATTAAACTGCGTTACCTACCAAATGGTCTGGAGCAAAATGGCTTACAGCATACCAATGTAAATGGCGATAACCATTCGAGATCTGATTCACTTGCTAGCTCCTATTTCGCCTCTCAAATGAGTGGTGACATTACCAGTGTTGATGGAGCACAGGCCACCAATGAATTGCCTAGGGATTCTTATGGAAGCATTGAAACTACTCAAAGCTATCAAGTTAGGGGACCCTCAAATTCGTATGCACGAGACAGCCAGTCTGACGTTAGAGTTCCTAATGGTAATGTAGAGGTTCAAGCACGCAGCAGTGGAGTTTCTGAAGGTGGCATGGAGTGTAACGGTGGTGATAGTAGCCTAAAGTCGAGAATTCCTGTAGTTCCTGGTAACGTTAATCAGGTTGAGGCCGAATGGAATGAACAATATGAGCATGGTGTGTACATAACACTAGTAGCCCTTTGGGATGGGACCAGAGATCTGAAACGTGTGCGCTTCAGGTACTTGGCCATCAAATTTATAGGCATGTTTTATTTATTCTGATGATACCCCAGTGTTCAGTGTTCATGTCTACGTGCATGTAATTTTATATGGTCTGACTCAGATAAATTGTGTACGGTTCTCAGTATGATGTTGTGAATTGTATTTGCAGCCGAAGGAGATTTGGAGAACATCAAGCAGAGACTTGGTGGTCAGAGAATCGGGAAAAAGTTTACGAGAGGTATAATGTTCGTGGGTTGGATAAATCATCAGTCTCGAGCCAGACCGCTCGGAGGTCTGAAGGAGGGAATGTTTCACCGTCCTCACAAATTTAGGGGTTAATTCATCTTTTTTGGCTGTTGTGGCTGAGCAGTGAGAATCAGCAATAGGAGAGACTGGCCTCCTTTTATTGTTTAATCATTAATTTTCTTCTTCTTTAGATGTAGTGGTTTCTTATCTTTTATTATATGCTCACATTCTGTATTTGCTTAGTGTATATAGAAAGTCCAATTCTTATATTTGTGCAGAGACAAGTATCTGTGCCCGCCTGCCTTCTCTTATCTACGTAGAATGTCGTGAATTTTTCTCCCTCTGCTCCCACTAAAAGCAGTATTCAATTCAAACTCTACTGATGGATTGAAGTGATAAATTATTGGGGGCTTGGTCTGCTGCATCCTGCAGGTAGCAATTCTATCAAAAAAGTGTTCCAAGTAATAAGATCATGTTATAATCCAAAATTTCTTCATTTTTAATTTGCTAAAGTGTTGATTAGGATAATGTAGTTGGACCAAATTATGTGTGGTGTATCTCTCTAGCGAGTCTGCAACTTGCAAATGCAAAATGCCAAGTCTAATGTTTGTACTGCAACCATTTTCTCTGCTTAAAGTTTGTGGGCTTAGTTCCGTATCGAATTTGCTTGATTCCACGATAGAGAACCACTATTCCACCTGTATACCTTTCTTTAGGCCACAGAGATTATTATTTAGAATTGAGTGTTTGGTGCTTTTTGTGTAAATGAGATTAACACATAGTATAATATTGTAAATACTACTATAATTTTAGCCAATTTAATTAAAATTAATGTTAAAAGATTTAGTTCTCTAAATTTATTCATTTTTTAAAAATAACTATAGTTTTGTACGTATATATATCCCGTGGTAATTTAATGCAAGGAAATTATATTCTTGACTTTGTAGCAACATGTGTTGTGGGAAGTCCAATAGAAATAATGTGAATGAATTTTTATAATCTCTTAAAAGAAAGTATCCTACAACACCATCTCACCATAGTGAGACAAGAAATAACAGTAGGAAAATTCATGAGTCAATCAAATGGAGCAAAATCGGATCATAACATCATATTCGGATCCCCAATTTGGAGAGTATAAATCCCTAAATTTAGACTATCCCTCCCTCTGACAAATTATTTCTTCATTGCAAAACCTCTACAAATTTGAGCATGAGCTATTCCAATATTTCGGTGGCTGTGATTGCGGTCGCGGCGCTGGTCTAGAGGCCATGGAACTCCACACACCAGCAAAACTCCCTTTTGTTTCGCCATTTGAAGATTACTACTCAATCTGACCCAATTCAATTTGCAATTTTAACTATTAATTTAGTCAACACTTCTTAACTTTGATCTCAAAATTGAATAGATGTATAAGCATAAATATTATTGAGTGATAACTTGTTAGATTCATTATAACATATATTTTTAGAATATCAATTTTTTACAAGTTTTAATTATCTTTAATAAAAGATACTAAGGATCAAACAATTTTTAAGTCAAGTGGTGAAAGTGTGGATTTTGAAATGGGACATGGACAGGGAGTAAAGCATATCAGTTTTTTAGTGCAGCCATTGAAGGCGAATTGCCGAAAATCAAGTGGAATTAGCATTGGAAATATGTGTGCCAAATGTGTTTTAAAGGATATGTTTTTCATTGGAATCACATTTATAAGGACGTGTTGGAATTAACATTGAAACCCAATGGCATCACATTTGGTTCTAGTACGAGTATTTTGTTGCTTTGCATTGTGCTTCTTAGCTTCTCTCTTGATATTGGATAAGGGTGGTAAAATAGACTCGAGTTAGGTCAAGCGGACTATATAATTTTAAACCCGTATGAGTATGAGTAAAAAGGGTAATGGGTCAAATGGGTAGTTGAAATATATGGGTTAAACGGGTTGCGTTTGTGGGTTGATCGCGGGTTTACTCATATGAGTTAAAACCTGCGGGTTTATCCATTTTTGACTCGTGAGTTGAATGACTTTCAACTCGCGGGTTGAGCGGGTTTCAACCCGACCCGCTTGACCTGATCCATTTTTCACCCAACATAAATGAGTCAAATGGGTCATACCCATATTTTTCAATTACCCATTTTACCCAATCGTATTTGACCCGTCCGTCCATTTTCCACCCCTAATATTGGAGATGAAATGAAGCCAATCAGCTTAGTAGCAATTTGATGGTGATTTTGATGGTTTTTGGTGAATGATATGTAGTGTTAGGGGTGGTTAATCTTTTGGCCATGTTTTATGCAAATTGATGTAACAACATATATGGATGTTAAAAATCATGTAAAATTGATGTTAAATCACCCTATAAGATTGAGAAAGTGCAGAAATAACCTTGTAAAATCTGAAAGTGCAGAAGTAACTCTATTAAATTGTCATAATGTGTAATTTTACCCTTCAGGCCAATTCCTAGCGTTGACTGATGTAAGTCCGACGTTGACTAATAATAAAAAGATATAAATACCCCTGAGTTTAAAATAGAAAAGCCTAGAGACTATTTTACACTCACTTCTTCTTCTTCAGCTTCTCCTACTCCGCCGGACCGCCGCCGAACTGCCGCCAGAGAGCTTCAAAAATATGTAATCATGATGTGTCCATTTTATATCGTGATTTTGGGATTTTTTTATACTCATTTTGGTAGACTTTTATGCTTTGAAAATTCTATTTTACCTTGAATTCATATTATGAGAGTTGAGAGAGACTTTATCGCTTTTGTCACTTATAATAAGAATTCCGTAAGATAAGGTAATTATCGAAGATTTGAAGACTCCATCTTGAAGACTATGAAGACTTTTGAACCCCCGAAGAAAGGTAGAAGAGAAGACGACCTGAAGAACAAAGAGTTAAGTCATTTGAGGGAAGGATACTCTAGCCGTCGCGAGTCGCGACGACCACCTGCCCATACTCACTGTTTGGGAATTTTGTACTATAAATACTCAACACTTTTTCTCTTCTTCCCCAACTTCTTCTTCCTAAC
>JAUOBV010000003.1:47840-59913 GCA_032360425.1 Rubia occidens
TCCACTAATCAGAAAGATATAGTACAAAGTACACCATACAACTATACTTATCTTTTCTAATTCTAAACGTGAATTTTACAAGCTCCCCTTGCTACCGATCCGCCTTGATCAGACTCCCTCTGACATCGAAACTCGTCGACACTGGATCTCCTCCTTCCTAGGAATTAAGGCATTTGTTCTGAACTTTAGAACACAGGTCGGGTATGTTGGAACATGGTCAGTCTAGCTCTCACAAATCTCTCGATAGATTGAAATATGAATGCAGATTTTCTCTATTTAATTCCGTGTGTTTGCAGCCGTATAATGTCCTCTTTTTATAGTCCATTGCATATCATAATAGCTCCATAATTATCTCCATAATATTCCTATTCCTTATCTGCTTTTGAAGTATATCTAAATCTCATAAATAAAGGAATTTTCCTTATCACCAATATCCCATAATATTCATTCAATTCCAATTCCATAAATATAGAGATTTACCATAATTACATTATGCTTCTAACTGTTGGAATAAATATTGCATAATCTCGAAGTTTCCATAAACTGATATCGCTGCAATATTCCTCTCGCAAATCTGCTTTCGGTATATGTTCCAACATGGTAAGTTTTCTTCTTTAACATAAGTTCACAAATTGTCAATCAATTAATCCATGAGATCGCACATAACTTTGCAGAAAGTATAACATAGAAGTGCACAAGCACTTAAATTCTGAAAATAATAATCATACTCATATTATGGGCGCTAAATTTATATTATTTTCGTCTAGTTCGTATTAAACCAAATTAAAATTAACTGAGTTGAAAATAAATATGCTATAAAATTTAAATTTATTTAAATGAATTGAACAAAATTGAAATATAAATAAATTGAAAAGGGACTAAGTGATACCCATACTTTTTTTTAGAGAAGTGCATATTTAATCCTATGTTTTGATTGAAAGTGCCAATATAATCTTGTAAAATATGAAAGTGACAATCTAACCCTGGACTTTGTTGACCAAAATGTCAACGGCCAATTTGGCTGAAAATGGATAAAATGAGCATTATACCATGTACAATGGTAAAAACGCTCTGAGATCGCTCTTGTGATTTCAGTTCATTAAATAATCAATCTCTCTCTTCCACCTCAGCAACTGAAACCACAAAGAAACCACTTCATTTTTCACTCCACAATGGTTGAAACCACTCCATGAACCCCACTTGATTCTCTCTATCCTACTCATTAATTTTACCTTCAATATTTAATTTAAATAATTTTACCCACAAAAATAAATTAAAATGTGAAATTTAATAAGATACTTGTAATTTTTTAATTGAATTTCATTTTTTAAAATTTAAAATTAATTTCAACTTTAAAAAATAACAATACTTATCGCGGATCGACTGTGGGAAAAAATACACACATTGAAGGTGTACTTTTGCGACAATGAAATGGGGTAGAGGCAGGCCTAAGAAGAAAGCTTCAACACCACCAGTGAGGCTGAGGAGTGTTGTACGGGAGATGAGTGCGAGCATTAGCAGTCAATCCAATTTGAATGAAAAATATCTGGAATCGGAGAATAAAGATGACCGGGAAACAGAGTTGGAGGTAGCTCAATCGAAAAACGTTAGTGGCAATGAATTACTTGAAATATGTAAGGAGAATACAACTAACTCTAAACTTTGGGTTGATGTGATAAAAGGCAATCGAATTCAGTTAAATGGAATGAAAATTGAGTTTCGAGCACCAACTATAGTTAATGTAGAAGTTGAGATTGAAATTGATAAGGATGATGTTAGGTCAGAAATGGAATTATGGGAGAATACTCTGATTATGTATGTTATTGCACGATGAATGTTATGAGAACATATATGATGAGTCCTGGTTTTCTGTGAGTCTGCCTGATATGTTTTATAATGATGATGGATATTTCATTCTGAGGTTCAAATCCAGAAATGATATGGAACTGGTATTGAGCAAGGGCCCTTATACTATATACAATATGACCTTGTTTTTGCAGAATTGGAGAGCCAATTTTGATTTGAAAAAAGATATGGTTTCAAAGATGTCGATCAGGCTGAAACTGCCAAGTACGCCTCTGCACTTATGGGGAGCCAAGAGTCTGAGCAAGATTGGGAGTGCTATTGGCAGACCAATGGTAACAAATGAGTGTACAACCAATAAATTGAGGATTTCTCATGCCAGAATACTTGTTGAAGTGGATATCACATAGAGATTGCCTGAAAACTATTACAATCAGAGATGTTGATCAGGGGGGAATACAGCAGAAGATAGACTACGAAGGGAAGCCAATTTTTGTTTGAAAAGTGTAGAGTGGGGCGGGGTCATCAGTGTAAGGAGAAGCATGAACAAAAAATTGTGAAGCAATGAAGAGTAAAGGAAGATAGAAGAGAAAAGGAAAACATGTCGGAGACTCAGAAGAAACAAGATGAAATTGTTGAAGGGGCTGAAAAGGGTGAGGAAACTCAGATAGCTAGGGCAAAAGGTAAACAGATTATGGAGGAGAGTCTGATTGCAATGCAGGATCTGAGCAGTAGAAAGTATGGGCAGGATAACAATAGGGGTCTGGGGATTTGGATTGATCTTCTAGACACCCATGATCCTGGCTCATGATCATATCATGGAATGTGAGGGGCATCAATAAAACAACAAAGAAAAGGGAGATCACCACCCATCTCCAGAGTATTGATTTGGAAATTGTTGTGTTAATAGAAACGAAGGTAAAAAAATAGAAAGTTGAAGCAGTTAGAAGAATATTGGGAAGTAAATGGAGATGTGAGGGCAACTGTATGGAGCATGCCAATGGTAGAATCTGGCTTATGTGGGATCCCAACAAAATTTGTGTTAAGAAAATCAGAAGCTTTGAGCAGTTCATCCATTGTGAAGTCTTAAATCTGGCTTATGTGGGATCCCAACAAAATTTGTGTTAAGAAATTCAGAAGCTTTGAGCAGTTCATCCACTGTGAAGTCTTAAATTTGAATGGTATATTGTTGTATCAACTAACAACAGTTTATGCTTTGAACTAGATTTTGAACAGGAGGAAATTATAGAAGGATATAGAGGATGTTGGAGAAACTAACAATGGAGCACGGATGTTAGTAGGGGATTTTAATAATGTGCTTACTGTGAAGGATAGGATTGGAGGTAGTACAATACAATATAGTGAGTATGTGGATCTGGAGCATATGATGGAGAAAACAGGTCTATTTGAGTGTGATTCAAGTGGAGATTACTCCACTTGGTCAAACAAAAAAGTGAATGGTATAATCTACTCAAGAATTGATAGGGTGTTAGGAAATATTGATTGGTTTCAGGCCTATCTGAATGTTAAAGTGGAAAATAAAGAACCAGCAGTCTCAGATCATGCCTTAATTAGAATATGCTTGGAGGAGAATATGATTAGGAGGAAGAAAAAACAGTTTAAGTATATGAACTGTTTAATAGAAAATGAAGAGGTGAAGTAGAAAGTGAAGGAAAGTTGGAAAAGAGAGTTGGAGGGTTCTGCTATGTTTAGACTATGGAGGAAATTGATGAGACTGCAACCTGTATTAAGGAAGTGCATGGAAAAAGTTACTGAGATCAAAAGTAAAATTGGGACAGCAAGAGTTGATTTTTCAGAAGCACAAAATGAGTTGATCATAGATAGAATGAATGCTAAGAATGTGCAAAGGGTGCTGAACTGTACTCAGGAATTAATGTAATGGGATGAAATGGATGAGAAGTTGGCTAAACAGAAGGCCAAAATTAACTGGCTGAGACTGGGTAACAGTAATAATGCTTATTTCCATGCCACTGTAAGGGCTAAAAATTAGCATAATGGAATCAAGTGCCTGGAATTGGAGAATGGGGGAAAATCAATAGATCAGGAAGGGATTTCAGAAGGGATCTTGCAGTTCTATGAAAAAATTGTGGAGACTGCAGCTGTGAAGATTGAAGGCATTGATTTGAATGTCATCGGGAAAGGGAGAAGAGTAAGTAGGGGAGGATGTGAAAGTTTGATGAGGCCTGTAACAGAAAAGGAGATCTGGGATGCATTAAAGAGTATAGGTGATACTAAAGCCCCTGGGATTGATGGATACAACTCCAAGTTTTTCAATCTGAACTGGGAGACAGTAAAGCATGATACTGTAAGTGCAATGATGGAATTATTTGAGAAGGAGAAACTATGCAGAGTTATTAATAGCATTATAGTTACTTTAATTCCAAAAAGTCGGGATGCAATGAAGGCTAAAAACTGAACCTGTTTCTTGTTGTACAACCATATACAAAGTGGTATCTAAGATTCTGACTGCCAGAATCAGTGAGGTGATTCAAGGGGTGGTAAGTGATAACCAAGCTGCTTCTGTACTTGGGACGGATATCCATGATCACATTTTATGGGCCTATGAACTAGTGAAGGGATATTCAAGGAAAGAAGAAGGGCAAAGATGTATGGTACAAATGGATCTCCAAAAGACATATGATATGGTGGAGTGGAGTGGATTGCTTTAGAGAGTATTCTTAAATAACTAGGGTTCCCATAGGAGTTTGTTAGGTGGATTATGTTATGTGTTAAATCAGTCTCCTACAGGTACATCATAAATGACGAACCATCCAAACTACTAATAGCTAAGAGGGAATTAAGACAAGGTAATCACATGCTCCCTCTACTATTTGTAATGGTGATGGAGTATCACAACAGGTGCCTACAAAAGTTGAAGAATGAGAAAAAAATATCAGTTCCATGAAAAGTGTGGAAAACTGAACATTGTTTGTCTCGGTTTTGCTGATGACATTTTGTTATTTTCAAAGGGTAATGCAGATTCTGTGGAGATCATGATGAAGGCTTTCAACAAATTCACAAGATCGATGGGAATGGCTGTAAATCTAGGGAAATGTAAAGTCTACTTTCGTCGAATGGAGTATAAGCAAGAGCATAAAGAGAGAATCGTGAAGCTCACTGGATTTGATGAAGGTCAACTACCTTTCAGGTACTTTGGTGTGTCCTTAGATAGCAAAAGGCTTTCAATGCATACATGACAACCTGTAATTGATAAAATGGTTGCTAGGATTAAACATTGGAGTGCTAAAATGTTAAGTTATGCAGGAAGAATACAATAAATAAAGAGTGTTCTTTTTGCTATAACTAACTACTGGATGCAGTGCTTTCCTCTGCAAAAAAAAAAGAGTCTTGGAGCACATTCAGGCATTATGTAGATCTGGTTTTGAGGAGATAACTAGGAAAACCCCAGTAGCTTGGGAGCAAATTTGTAAACCTTAAAAAGCTAGGGGTCTAAACATTATTGTAGTGCTGGACTGCAACCAGGTATACTTGGCAAAGCTTTTGTGGAATCTGAGTAGAAAACCTGATATATTATGAGTTCGCTGGGTGAATGCATACTACATAAAAGGCAGAAACATCATGGAGGTCCAATTACCAGCAAATTACTCTTAGATTTTGAAGAAGATTATGAAGTGCAGATAAGGGTTACAGAACCTGGAAACATGGAGGAAAATAGAGTCAGTGAAGAAGTTCAAAATGCAGAAAGTGTATAGTGAAATGAGAGGGGATCAAGGAGAAGTGGATTGGAGCACACTGTTGTGTAATAACCAAGTAAGACCGAGGCTATATTCACATTATGGTTGGGTTGTCAAAGGAAATATTCCACAAAAGACAGACTCAAGAAATTTTGGATTGACAGAGGTAGTAAGTTTTCTTCTGTGATAAAGATGAAACTATGCAGCATATTTTCTTTGGCTGTTTGAAGACAAATGAGATCTGGGCTGAAGTGTTAAGAAGAATGGAGGTGCAGAAAGATCCGAAAGAATGGGAGGAAAAAAAAAAGAGATGGTGCACTAGAGAATGCAAAGGTAAAGGCTGGAGATCAGAGATGAAGAAATAGCCATAGCTGAGACAATGTATGGCATTTGGGGGGCTGAGAAATTATATTTGCTTTGGCAAAAATTGTAGGGATGAAGATATGGTGGGAAATATAGTAGAAAACATTGTACACAGAGCTTGGATGAAGTCAAAACTAAGAGAAAAATGTTGTAGATTGATACTAGAAGAAGGTAGATAGAAATAGTGAAGTTAGTAAAGAAGAGTTTATTGTTCTTGATTATTTTTTGGTAATGAGAAAGTTTTCCAAAAAAAATAATAATCTCAACTTTTAAAAATTATTTTTTGAACCAGACTTTAAAAGGTTTTTTTTAAAAGGATGTAATTTCAATTTTTAAAAATAACCAAAATATAATTTAGATTTTGAAAAATAAAAATCATAATTTTTTGGATTTTTAAATAGCACAAAAAATCAGCAGGTCAAAAAAATAAAAATAAAAATAAAATGGGGGACAATGAGTGACATGTGGCCAATCAACGAGTGCCTAGTAAAACAACAAAGCGCGCCAGACATCTTGTAGGCAATCACGTGGCTTTCTCTTGGTTTCACAACCTGGGCGGGCTCAATTACCTCCAACCGGTCAACGGTCTCAATTCATTGAGGTCGCTTTGAAACCCCACTGTGAAGGTTATCGGTTTCAGTTTCTAATTGAAACCACTTTGAAACCCTCATTGTACATGCTCTGATACTCCTGATTAAAAAATAAAAATGCCCTCCTCTCTTTCTCTTTCCCTCTTTCCCGTATTGACTAACCCTAATCCCATTTTGAGAGGTGAGAGGCAGTGGAGATAAAATCATCCGAAGCCAAGCTACCACTCAAGCTGGTTTTGGTTCTTGCCGGTGGAGGTGCGAGAGAAGAAAGATGGGAGAGGCGGAGGTCGATGGAGATGCCGCTCGATGGTTGGTGGCGCAATTCTCCACTGTCGTGGTTCTCACCATCAGAGATATGAGCGAACCGAGAGATGCGACCTCCGGCGGTGTTGCAGCGGGTGCTCTGCCGGAACTGGGTGGTCGAGACGCGAGCGATGGTGAGGAGGAGGGGGGAGGAGGTGGTGTTGGAGAGTGGCTACGAATCGGTGGACAACAAGTGCAGATATATCCAAAATTCTAGAGGCACAATGGCCATTAAATTTCAATTTTAAGTTTAGGGGTATTTATGTCTTTTAATTTTGGTCAACACCTGACTTCATTGAATCAATGTCGGAATTGAGCAAAATGGGTAACTACACAATTTTATATAAAAAATATGATTAATTTCACACATGCAACTTTTACAAGATCATATTTACACTTTCGAAATTGAATAGCGTTAGTTTTGCATTTTAACCTATTTTTTTTCACTGCAGCTTCAAGTTTAAAAATCTCACATCTCAATTCGTACAATGGATTAAATGGGAGTCTCTTAGTTTTACCAATAAACCGTGAGATTGTCCCTTTCGAGTCCTCAACCGCCTTTTGTCCCTTCTCAGTCCATCCCTTTTGGAGTTAGGACCATTAACCTTTATTACATTCCTTGTCATCTCCAGAAGCCTCAATTAATACGATAATGTAAACTTGTGGCACGTAGTTTCATTTGATGGCGAATTTAATGTTTAAATTTGAAGATTTCGGGTAATACACGACACCTAAATGACAGAATTCAAGTAGAAGAAGATGAGAGCCATGAAAGCGATCCTTGAGATTGATTCACATGCATTGCATAATTCATATTTACTACAACAATATTCTTCTTCAACCACCTCTCAAACAAAAATGAAACAAACATATGAGAACTAGTGATTGCTGTTTTCAATTCAATTTTAATACAGTTTAATTTAATAAAATTTAGTTAAATTTAATTGTTTCATTACTATTACTCCATCTGTCCCAGCCTAAATTGCACAACAATCATTATCACGCTATTCAAGAAACATGTTTGATCGTTAATATGTTAACCTACGTATAATAACGGCAAATAAAAAGTTGATATTTAGAAACTACTTATTACGACGAATTGAACAATATCACATATGTATATATTATTGCTCATATACCTATTCAAATATGAGGTCAAACTTTGATATATAATAATGCCAAAAAAATAAATGTGTAATTTAGGCTGGGACGGAGGGAGTACTTTATTTAAACATCTTTGCCTTTTCTTTTGCTTTTATTTTTTTAGTAGATTCTTTTGTTGTTAAATCATGAATCACCAAAAAGTTTTTTCTTTATTTTTTTCTAACATATATTTTTTAATATTATATATGATAGATTATGGAATCACAAAATCAAAGTGGAAGTGTTTCTTCTTCGGTGCCAACGGAAAGTGATTCTAATCCTCCTTTGTGGGATTATGTGACAAAGATAGAAAAAATTGGAAAATCGGGAGGAAGTTGGACATTTCAGTGTAATTTTTGTAATGAAACTCGATCTGGAAGTTATTCTAGGGTGAAGGCACATTTACTTCGATTGCCTGGACATGGCATCTCTGCTTGTAAAAAAAGTGACTGCTAAAGATATAACAGAATTTTGAAGGTTGGAAGATCAATTTGAAAGCAAAAAAGAAGGATTTGGTACCTAAAGACATTTCTTTGCCAGGTGGTTCTAGTAAATCCGCACTAGATTCTTCCTCCAAGAAAAGAAGAATAGAGATGTCTCTGATTGACAAATCACGGGATATTTCTTCTCGTGCTCAATTGGATCAAGAAATTGCAAGAATGGTTTACACTGGGGGATTGTCATTTAATTTGGCAAGGAATCTGTATCACTTGAGGTCCTATAGTTTTGCTGCTAGCCATAACATAGCTGGATATGTGCCTCCCCGTTATAACAAGTTGCGGACTACATTGCTTCAACAAGAGAAGGGGCTGCAGCTAATTGTAAAGGGGCTGGTGAGATTATTGAGAACGTGTATCCTCACATTTATTGGACACCATGTGTTTTCCATACACTGAATCTTGCTTTGAAGAATATTTGTGCTCAAAAAAATACAAGAGGCAACGAGGATACCTTTGAATTGTGCAAGTGGATTACTGATGTTTATGAAGATACTATACAAATTAAGAACTTCATTATGAACAACAACATGAGGTTGGCGATTTTAATAGGTTTTCTCCTCTTAAATTGCTTTCAGTTGTTGATACTCATTTTGCCACAATTATTGTGGTGCTTAAGAGGTTTAAACTTATTAGGCGGGGTCTTCAAGCAATGGTTATAAATGATGAATGGGCTTCATATAGAGCGGATGATATGCAAAAGGTAAATTTTGTAAATGATAGACTTGTGAATGATGATTGGTGGGATAAGGTGGATTATATCATTGATTTCACAAGACTTACCTATGATATGATAAGATTTTGTGACACTGATAGACCATGTTTTCACCTAGTGTATGAAATGTGAGACTCAATGATA
Organism: Rubia occidens; assembly: GCA_032360425.1. Classification (NCBI taxonomy): domain Eukaryota; kingdom Viridiplantae; phylum Streptophyta; class Magnoliopsida; order Gentianales; family Rubiaceae; genus Rubia; species Rubia occidens. The sequence continues at coordinate 57,115 of JAUOBV010000003.1, forward strand.
GAGAAGGTGAAGGTGGAGATTGACAAAAGGGGAACTCCTCCATTTCAAGATGTTGTTATTGAAATCCTTATGTCTCGTTGGACTAAAAGCTACAATTATCTTCATTGTCTTGCTCAATCATTGAACCCAGAGTATGTATTCTACAATAGTATATTTCTATTTGTTTATTTTAAATTTCTTTTCATATATGTGATTTTTAAAAATTATTTCGATGAAGGTTTTATAGTGAAGAATGGCTTGCTGAGGATAATAATAGGAAAGCTCCCCATAGAGATGTTGAATATCTCAAGAAAGGAACAAGTTCTTCCATAGACTGTTTCCAAATAGTGATGCGTTGAATAAAGTTACCGATGAATTCGTAGACTTCTCACTCTTGCAAGACTCTTTTTGTGATTTGACTTCGATTTCAAAGAGGTACTTACCCGATCCTAAGAATTTGTGGGGGTAATTATGGTGCAGACGCTCCTTAGCTCTAAACGTTGGCTTTAAAATTACTTGATCAACCTAATTCGTCCTCGTGTTGTGAACGAAATTGGAGCACATACAATTTCATTCACTCCCTCACGAGGAATAAGTTGAGCACAAGTAGTGCTGAATATTTGGTTTTCATCCACAAGAACCTCTGTCTTTTATCGAGGAGTTCCGATCAATATGAAGATGAGAAGATGAAAATGTGGGATGTTGCTAGAGATGGATTTGATTCTTTGTAGGACGTGGGATATTTGGAGTTTGTGAATCTCTCACTTGATGAGGCACAATTGGAGAATGATTTGATTTCAGAGTATATGAACGAATTATGTATTTTGTTTAGTTTTTATTTGAATATTTAATAATGGTTGGATTTCTATTTTTATTTTTCTTACAATTTATTAAATTGAGTTTGGATAGTTATTTTATTTGATATTAAATTTTGAATATTATATACTCCCTCTGCTTTGTTATTTATGACACCATAGGTTTAGGTGCTTGAATTTAGGTGAAGAAAATAAGTGGACGAAATTGAATGTAGAAAGTAAAAAGTAGAATGAGTGGACGAAATTGAAGGAATTTTGCCAAAAATGAAAAGTATGTCATTTAAAGGAAAACATCTCAATTAGGTAAGTGTGTCATAAATAACGTAACAGAGGGAGTATGTTTTTATTATTATATTTTATTTGTTCCCTTGTCGCACCCGTATTCATAATTTTTCCGTCTGTCCCGTTCCCCTTACCTGTTTAGGTACCCATCCCTGTCTCGGTGCAACATAGGCTCGTGCTGATACATCAATGGCTAATGTTGTTGGCTCCCTATTAGAATCATGAGCTCCTATCATAAAACCAAAGGTACTATGTAGGGATAACCCATGATCTTATATATTGAGTTATATGACTGTCAACCACCAATGTGCGACTCTTAACTCTAACATGCCCCCTCACGTGCAGCGGTATAAATCATCGCGCAAACGTGGATAGAAAGGAGTAACGGGCCAATCTTGGGCTTTGATACCATATTAGAATCATGGGTTCCTATCATAAAACCAATTGGTACTATGTAGGGATAACCCATGATCTTATATATTGAGTTGTATGATTGTCAACAACCAATGTGAAACTCATAACTCTACACACCCGAAAGGAAGTGTTTGCTACAAGGTCTGTCGTCTTACTTTTGCTGCAGTCTCTCTTTGAATCTCTTGATACAGCTAACAGTTTTTTATTGCAAGGTTCAAGGTTGGATTAAATTTTCATGTAATCCCCATTTTTCTCTGGTCTAAAAGTTGAAATTACGTGCGTGACATGGAGCTGTTTTGCAAGAGTTTTGTCGTTGAAAACTTGTCCAAAGTCAATTCTCTTGGACTCTCCAGTCTTCACGTAAATGTTGTTTTTTTTTTTAGAGTAAAGATATATATTTTCGAGCATAGTACAGATTACATTTGAGATTGAGACTATTAGCCTGATTTTGTTCTACAAGTGACACATTTCTGGGTACTTTAACAAACCATACATATTGAAATTTTGTGACCCAATTCCTCACCTCTTCTATTGCTGACCAAGCTTCTATCGGCGGCCTTTGATCCTTTTCGTGCAAGAGTTGGACCAAATTTGCAGAATCCGTCTAGACTTGCAGTCTACTATATCCGAAGGCTTGTGCTTGCTGGAATCCTTGTAAACAAGCTATTGTTTCTGCCATTAATGCAGATGAGCAGGGGAAATTGCAACTCTGCATGTTCCCTTCCGTATTAAAATTCGGGATGATTGTCTAGGCCGCTGCGCCCAGGACCTTCTAATAGCATGTGCAAGATGAGCAACCGCATAGGGCCTCCAAAGAATTGAGGGCCCAATTTTTAAACCCCTTATAATAGGGTTGTATTTAATAAATTAAAATTAAATATTAAATATAGAAGGTCTCTTTTCTTTCATTTTCCCTAGACCGATTGAGATTACCCGACACATTTATACAATTTTTGCAAACTATACTAAAAGATGAAATATTTTGAAAGAAAATTTAAAAGGTTTCACCCTAAAACTATTATCATTGGGAGAGTCGTATTGATGGTGTTAAAACTATACAATTTCAAATTGTTGATTTTAGAGAAACTTTACTACAACTAAGTGATGATGATAATGATTCTAAAGTAAGAAGTGAAATTAAATTCTTGGCATTCAATGAGTTTGGTGATTTTAAGTTTCTTATGGGAATAATTATTTGGTATGATACACTGTATTTGGTTAATGTTGTTAGCAAACATTTGCAATCAAAAGATATGGTTATTGATGATGTTATTATAAAAATTAAGGGATTGATTTCTTATTTTGAGAA
>JAUOBV010000003.1:129819-143235 GCA_032360425.1 Rubia occidens
GATCATAATGGTTGAAATTTAATTTAGAAACCTAGAGTTCTAGACACACAATCCCAGTTGAAGATACCCTACCCAACACACATTGCAAACACAACAGTTCCAATGTAAACAGGAGTCCAATCATACTCTGAATAAGGCTGAAGCAGTTTGGGATTCAAAATGCTCTTTTTACCAGTTAATTGAGCGTTTCATGCTGATATCACATTTTGTTTACTAAATTAAACCTAGGGACTTGCAAAAAATTAATTAGGTGATGGAAACAGTCGAGTCATATCAGGTGCTTTCTATGCATTCAAAGGTTGTCAACAATCAACATTCTACATAGATGTTATCAAATTTTCATCAATATGCCCCTTTTCTACCTCAGTAAGGTAATAAACTCTCTGAGTTGAGACTAACGAAATAAATGAACACCATCATATTTATCTTTTACAAGATTGATCCCTAAATACTGGATTTGTATTTTTGGTGAACATCATAATAGCAATCTTTTATCAAAAATATAAATTCATAATCCCTTCATAACACATTCAAAGCTATATAATATGGTAGAGCCACAAAACACAGTAACTAACCAATACATTTCAAAATTTCTGTTAATGAATTCATAGCTGAAACTCATAAAGTAAAGACATATCCAAGATCTCGGCAATATGAAGTCAGCAAACATTATACAAGTCAACAGCTCTAGAATTTGGAGTTTCATCTTTACTATAACAAATTTAATTTCTCAATCATACAAAATGAAGCTATGTCTTAACTGAACACGATGGCCCGATATGATCCATATAGCCCACCCCACCTAGTGGGGTAAAGGTTTAATTGTTGAGTAAAAAATATATTTAGAGGAAAAAAAGTCTGACAGCCTAGTGTAGGCTGACCTGAAATCTATTTGAGGCATAATAAAAAGGCCCAAGAAAAACCACAAAGGGGAGCTACATCTATCAACCATTAGGAGGGTGAAGGCATTAAAAACAGGCCATGTCATACATATATCTGAAGTAAACCTTCTACAGTTTGATTTTTACAGCTTTATTAGTGTGTTTGGCTACAGAATTCGAAAATTTTCCCAATATACATCCTTACGCCCTAAAGGCCTAAACCCAAAAGGCAAATACCTGACTATTGCCCAGAGATGTCTGACAGAGGTGCTTACTTTTATCATAACTTACAAGAGATAAGAGACAAATTTCCCTACTTATATACAAGTATGACTACCTTATTTAAGCAATCGTAGATTGAGAAACCAAGGCTTACATTTCTAGATTTGTTAAAGATTTCAATACCAGGCTGATCGACAGCTTATCTGCATCAGAAATTTGTCTTAAATTTGGAGCCTAAATAACAATGACTGGTATTAACAAGAGTGTCTGTTAAAGGCAAAAATCTAATGACCATCTTATGAGATTATTAAGAGGGTTGTTTTCTGTTGAATGTATCCCAAGCTGTTGCAGCAGTCATTCATAAATATATAATTAGAAAGCCTTGAGCATATCAGAGTAATTTGAAAGATACCAATGAATACAAAAACACAGTGCAAGTTTCACCTCATCCTACAGTTTGAAAAATAGTACGACACTCATACCCACAACCAGCAGATAATATACTGTCACACACAGTGAATCAACCATCATCGGTGCTCCCTCTTTTATAGTCTTAAATCACAAGTGCCACTCCTTTTACCAGTCTCTTAGAAGACTGTACCAGAGCTAATATAGTATCTTTCTCATAAGACAGCACAAACTGCATATATCTCAAAAATTAAAGCATTATTTAAAGGTGAAAGTTCTCAAAATCTTAAATATGCAAAATTTTGCATTTACTCAAATCAACGGTTATAATAACTGAAGAAGTTATAGATGACTGAAACTTCTGAAAAAAACTAGGAGCAACTACGAGAAATTATATGCACCATAAAAACCTTAAAAATTGTAAGAATTATATAATGAATTCAAGGAACCAAGCATGGAAAAAATAAATTGAAAAAATGCAAACTAAAGGGTAAGCACAGTAGCAGAAGATGAGAAAGAACTAACCTCGTTAACTATTCCATCGCCCCCAACACAAATGATACCTGATGATGATCACCGAGAACATTACATGATAGCATAACCAAAATGTGAACCAATAACCTTATCAAGTTATAAAGTAAAAAAGCTTAAAAATTAAAATACCATCAGGGCAAGTGCTGAAATCTACACTTGCAGCAAGCTTTCTAGCATGACCAGCAGAATTTGTTTTGACTACCTCCAGCTGAAATCCTGCTAGCTGTTCCATCCAAATAAAACAACATTGGTCAAAGGTGAAAAGGTAAAGGGTTAGCAAACGAAACAGGTCAACCAAAGAAAGCCATGTGCCAGCTACCCACACAAACATGTCACATTCAGGTTAACCCTATTGTGTCCTCTACACAAATAACTTCAAGAGAATTCAAAATTGAGAAAATCCAAGGTGAAGCAGTTTTACACCAATAAAAACTTTCATTTATCTCATGGCAAAATCATAGGTTTTGTACATTGTAAGATTAATCGAACCCTTAAACATCGAGCAATTTCTTCTCTCTATAGAAGCTTTCAGTTCCCAGCTTATCAATTAACCTCCTATTGGAAAGATGATGATTAATAAAACTATAAAGGTAATGCAGTTGGGTCCCATAACCCAAAAATGGCTGGTAACCAGCTAACAATCAAACATTTGCTAACAACATTATTTTTATCAATCATCACAATTTTCTGTATAATGTAGCTAAGCATCAAACTACTGGACCAAGACTCAGACAGCGTGCAGAGTGATGTAATATTGACGAGACATTAGTATTAACTTACCTTGAATACTGGTTCAACCACACCATGAAAAACTTTACTCGAACGACCCCTTCCAGACCGAGGATTCAAAATAACAAGCATTTTTGGTGGAGTTTTACATTTAATATAAGATTCAGGAGGGAATTCATGAGAAACCATTTCTGTGGCCTGTTTCAAGGGATGTGACAAAAAATTGACATAACACTGCTGGTCAGCAAATGCGCCTACCCAGAGAAGGGATTCTTCTGGGGTGGAAGCTAAAAAGCGAAAATCCTTCCGACTTCTCCCAGATTTCACGAAACAAGCAAGGCCGGAGGCTTTTTTATATGGATAGGAATGCACTGTAAAGTGTCTAAGACCTGAACAATGTGACACCTGCCAGGTTATAATTGCAAAACAATTAAGAAAATAAAATTTTTCACATTTGCAGCAAAACAAAAGAGGTAAACGAAAGCTCACAGAGATCACATCCTCGAGACACAGCATTTGATTACCCCAAAGCAAAGCCTTGCTCGTCAGCTTAGCCTCGACGGCATCCAGATTTGCAGAATCAGTTTCAGTTTGAACATCAGTATTTTTACTCGATTTCCTCCTCCTATCCAAGACTAGTTTCCCAGAAAACACATCATATCCTAACAAGTCAGACTGCTCGTCTCCGATATCAATTCTATGCTCCTCGCCTTTAGTTGACTTGGGTTCGTTCTGGTTTATGGTGACATCAGCATGTGTAGAAGCCGCCCCTCTGTTGCGCTTTTCTGGAAAGACAATCGGTGATGTTTGTTGCCCAGTTGTTATCTGGGAACACAGGGCCATGCGACGAAGAGCCTGCTGAGGTGTAACTCTCAAGGAACTACTCTTTGAAAGATTCGAAGTATTCTGCATACTACTTTTTCGTAGAAAGGACAAGAACAAACTACCTTCTGCCAAAAATCCTCTGATTGAAACAGACAATAATACCTTGGACTTCAGACTGCGAGTCCTCTGCTACAGCTCAAATTTATAATCCACCGATTCAACTTGACAAGCAAAAGAGAGTCTTTGCCAAACAGGAGCTTCACAATTTTATAAAGTGAAAATTGCAAGTTAAAAAAATACAGGAGAAGGATGGTAGTGCGTTACCTAGAATAGATCCCTACTGCTTGACAAAACAAGATCGAAAACCTAACACGATGTGCACTGAACTTTCTTAATCTAAATCTGGCCTCTTCAGATCCTTCAACAGGTGGTAGTGGACACTCTGAATCTAAGTACCAAAAGTGTAATTAGTGTGCTTGACTTCCATCATCCATATTAACAAGTTTCAAATGCATTATAAGTCTACAAACACGAACACAAAAATTCAAAGTTAGCAACTCAAAAACATTAATAAACAACAAACTAAACTAAAAATGTCGAAGAGAAAACCACTGAAGCAGCTAATTTCCACAGGAAAATAACCAGGAGAATATAGTATCATCTCAATCGTTCCTTGATAAAGTATTTACCAGTTACCACCACTTCTCACAATAGACACATCAGATTACTAGGAAGAACAAATAAATAAACAGGCAATGTTTTACTCAAAATACAGAAAAACACTATTCATTGGAAATCTGAACCCAAAAAAATTAATAAATCCAAACCAAGTATCCCCAGTACGCCCAGATCATATGAACCAGAAACCCAGGGGGTCAACGTGACGTCATAATGAATAGATTAAAGCCCTAACTAATCATTCCTGCAACACTGCCCTTTCCGGACACGGGTGTAACAGCAATTTGACATTATTTATATTTTTCCTTTTTTTATTTATAAAACCAAAAAGGATGAAAGAAACAACGCTTTACGGACCTTGGAGAAGAATTGCCTGAGCCACTTCATATTAGATGAGCCACTTCATATTAGAATTTCCGTATTAGATAGGCATTTGGCACAGCTCATGGTGGAGAGGCTCACGACGGTGGAGAGGCTCACGACGGTGGAGAGGCTCACGACGGTGGTGAGGCTCACTACGGTAGAGAGGATCACTACGGTGGAGAGGCTCGCTACGGAGGGGAGGCTCACTACGGTGGGGAGGCTCACGATGGTGGAGAGCCTCAATACGTTGGAGAGGATCACGATGGTGGGGAAGCTCCCTACGGTGGAGAGTATCACGATGACGAGATTTTCAATTCTTCCGTATTAGATGAGTCACTTCATCCAACTTATGAGATGGGATCATCCTCTACCCCCGTAGTTAGACATAATGTTAGCCGGTATTATTTCCAGAAGCGCCGTCGTTAGTAGACAGTTATTTTAGTAACATTTTCTTTCTCATGCTGTGTAACCTAAATATTTAAATCTTGCGACAACCTTGCATGTCAGCTACTTTTGATTATAATCCGATACATTTACCCATTTCATTGAACTTCATTTTTTTTCTCGCATTTTGGACGATTAGAGTATTTCAAAACTCGCTGGAAATATGTTACTAAACAAATTACAAATTATAAAATATAGAATTCAAACAATGGCAGGAAAAATACTACTAAAGTGTATTTTTCAGAAAATAAATTTAAAGTCGATATTCAAAAAATTGACTTTAAAATCGAGTTTTGGATTATCGACTTTAAAGTCGACATTCGAAAAATCGACTTTAAAGTCTATAATCCAAAACTCGATTTTAAAGTCAATTTTTTTGAATGTCGACTTTAAAGTCGAGTTTTGGATTATCGACTTTAAAGTTGATTTTTCGAATGTCGACTATCCTACTTCAGGAAATAAAAAAAAAACTTCATATTTCGGGAAATTAAAATTAAAAAAGAAATATTTAAGTAATTGATTCCATTTTTTAACAATTTACCAAACACTAAAAATAACTTAACTTATAAGCAAAATACTCATAAACCATGCCAAACACAACCCTACTTTCATTTCCCCCCTTTTCCTCTAGATTTAAAATTTAGGATCTATTGATCATTTAAACTTTTGTTTAAAAACTTTGACCGGGGTTTAGAGCAACTTCAGGTCCAGTGGCAGGCAAATCGATACTCACGAGAGCCCAGGGTTTCCAATGCAATTTATAAAATTAAAGTCCGTTCTTTTAAAATTTTGTTTTCGTGTTTTTATATTGGTTTGGAATCAAACGCCAAATTGGCCTTAAACCTCTGTCTCCTAAAACCCCCTCCTCAGGAGCCAGCCACCACAAATACCTGCTCTCCCGCCGGCCATGGCAACCCTTTCTGATGCTCGAGCTGTCAAGTCTCTTAACTCAGGACCCGGCAGCAAACGCTTCACCGTACGCCTCTCTTTCTCTATCTGTATTTTGCTTGTGAAAAGCTTGGATATTTTGTAGTTGGTTTTGGTTTCATAGATTGAATTTTTTGTTGTTTATGGCTTCAGTTCAAGACAGTAGCTCAGAAAATTGGGGAAATTGACATCGACGTTTTCCTTGATTTCGACCCTATGCAAACCGAGCCCAAAGAAGGCTCCACATTCTTCAGGGATTGCCTCATTGAGTGGCGGGTAATCAATAACTGTCATTTTATTTTTATTGGCTCAGTATATGTTGGGCCGGGTAATCATATATGTTGATTCTAGAACAAAAATTTCATGTCTAATTTAAATGGATGGAATGCAGGAATTAAATACTGCAGAAGATTTTATTTCATTCTATCAAGAAGTCTTTCCCTTGGTGCAAACTCTGCCCCAGATTGTATTGAAAAAGCGTGAAATCCTGGACAAACTAACATCACGATTGAAGATGAAAAGCAGGCTATCAGTCGAACCGATACTCAGGTATTCTGTATAGTGGGGCAAATGCTTAGTCTAAGTTCTCGTTGTAAAATCTGGAAGTAAAGCGTTGTTACTATTTGAGATTATTGCTCTGTAATTTTGCCTTTAGTTCTTACTTCTTAGTCTAATTTGTGTTGAATGCACTTTGTTCTGCAGGCTGATAGCAGCATTATCTCGAGATCTTTTGGACGACTTCCGACCGTGAGTGCCTTCTAAGTCATTCTTTGCCTTTTATATCTTCAAGACATCTCCATAAGCTTAGTACTACAAATCTGCATGTCTTCTTGGTCTCTGCATGTTGGATATTATGATTCACATGTATTGTTGTCGACATACTTCCCTAAAATTGATGAAATAAGCTTTCATATAAAACTAAGCTTGAGGGGAGCATGGCGATAGTCCATAGATGGATCCAGCAAGATGGTGAAAAGAGCAATTCAATACTGTTGTCAGTTGTTAAGTTTGTTTGCTGTCTCCTTCTACACTATAGCATGCCTGTTTGCTTGTATCGGTCGGAAGACTCGGTTATGTGTAGAGGATATAGCGTTCTTTAATGTAGCCATCTATAAACCAATTCTGTAATTAGAGTACAAGATCAGGCATTCCTAATGATATTTAATTTTTCCCGGATTCTTATATGTTGAATTTTATTTTGTCTTTCTTTGCGGGGTTCCCAGCGATCTACAGAGCGTTGTAGAGTATTTAGTATATCTTCTCAAAAGTGGTGCTGACAAGGAGCCTGAAATAATCAAACAGGTGAAGTTCTCTTTAACTCGTTACTATTCGTTGCTCTGAATTATGATGCATCATGTAAACCTTAAGCTCCTAACTTCTGTTATGCAGATCTTCACATCATGGTCATATGTTATGATGTTCCTTCAGAAATATCTGATAAAGAAAATTGCTGATGTATTGAAGTAAGTAGTAATATGTTTGATTTATATATTTTTAATTATGAAATCTTCACTTGCATTTGCTATTTTTCCTTCCTTTAGATTTTTAAGCTCAAGAGGACATTATCTGTATGCCAAGTTTTGGTGGTCTTAATGTATTGCACTTTTGGTTCTAATGTGAACTGATTTTTAATGCTAGTAAGTTACTGAGAAAAAGGCACCAGTGGCAGATTGCCCCTTCCATCACAGATGAATATAAAATGACTCAAACATGAGACGGGCATGAGAATTTGTGATTAGTAATATGAGATTTTTGAGTTAGCTGCCTTACTCTAGTTGTCTAAACATGTAGCTTAGATCTTGACTGTCCCACACACACACACACACTTCCTCTATGCCATGCATTATGCTCCGATTTGTGCTTACCCTTTATCTCTATGTAAACAGAGCTACTAAGACATTAAGATATTATCCACATGACGATATACAAAGGTTTATGGCGAAGTCAGTCTCGTTCTTATTGAGAAGTGCCTTGAACAGCGGCCTCATGGAGCAGGTTAAAGCAGGTACAGTCACCAATGTGTGTACAGTTGTTAAATATTCACTTATTTGTACGATACTGTTGCATGATTAATTGTCAGTTTTATCCTTCTTTTCTTTAGCGTAGATTACAGTTATGAAGAGGAAGGCAGAAAGTTATTTCTCACTAGCTCGTCAAGAAAGCTTTGTTTCGTGTGGGTTATTTTACTTGTTTGTATGATACTGTTGCAGGATTAATTGTCAGTTTTACCCTTCTTTTCTTTAACATAGATTACAGTTATGAAGAGGATGGCAGGAAGTTGTTTTTTTACTAGCTCGTCAAGAAAGCATTGTTTGTGTGGGTTATTTTATTATCCAGATTGCTTAAGTGTATAGACCAATAAGGTGCATGTTTGATAGATATAATTGTGAAACTGTTTTCCCTTATCCACATTAAGCATCCTATTGTAGTTCTGAATCCTTAATCAACTCATAATTTAATTTTTTTCTAATTACTGAGGCAGTTTTACAGTTTAACATCAAATGAACTTCATCTCCTAGTATGCGAGGGACGTTGTGCTATCAAATTGAGACAAAAAAAATCTGCTCACTTAAGGTTTGGGAAAGATATAGTTTTGGGGATAGTGCTAGTTTTTGTTATCAGTAGATTCTGTTTTTGGCTTTTGTCATTCAATATAGTTGCTAACAAACTAGTACTGGAAAGATTTGCGTGGCTACATGGTTGAGAAATGAGAATTGCATTCATGATTTTCATTCTGCTCCCAGATGCCTTTTCATGTCATTTCTAATAGGAATACTATATATGGTGTGAAAGAGATGGCTGGTGGATGTGCTGATATCACACGTGCTGATTGCTTGCCCATTTAATTTTTTTTTTCTTGAGTTGAATTAAAGTGGACATATGAAATTTGCAGGTATTGGGAAAGTTGTGGATGAAGTTGTGGAGGAAACATCAGATGCAAGCAAACATGGAGCTACTGAGTTGTTACTGCATGTTTTAAAAAGATCTTCCTCAACATTGCATTCCAAGGCTCAACAAGTGTTGCGACTTTTATTAGACAAGTCCTTGCTCAGTACTGGTGATCAGCATTTACCTGTAGCTCCTATTTCAGATTGCAGTTTGTTTTGTTATGCATGCTTTTATATTATATTATTAAGTATATGTGATAGTATATTCGTATGGATTTTTTTGATCCATAGAAAGCTTTGTTCATCCAGCTCATCCGACCAAAACAAAATTGTGCTTAAGATCATAAATTTCTACCCTGTCAAGATATAAAAGGCTGCTGTACATCAACATATTTCCTACCACGAAACTTAATTTGCAAAACCTAACAACTCCCCTTGTTCACATTTTCACTACCAGACACAGATCATCTTTACCCAAATTCACCAAGCCCTCAGCACGCAAGAAAGCTTGTTGAAACGCTCTTCCATTCCATTCTCTACATATTTAATAACAGGGACTAATTGAAGTACTAAATTGCTGCATCTTCCTTTTACTTTTAGATAACTGGAAACACATTCTTCTCGTAAACTCTTCTTGTTGCTCTTTGATACCTTTCCTATTCTATTGTCATGTTGCATTTATTTATTTTTGTAGAATATGTTCTTGGCAAGTTATATGTTTTAACTTCCCAGTAGCCCGCTGTAACTTTCTCTAAGGGCATGAAGCTTTAGCCTCTGTAACTCTCTGTTATAACCTTTCACGATTGTCTTTTCTGAACTCTTGCTTGTTACTTCACATTAATTTGAAGTGATTCTGTCTTTCCTGCTAACTCGTAACTTCTAATTAGGACTGTAGCAAGAATATAGCTTCACAGGTCTAGTAAACTCACGGGTTTAGAATTATCAAATCTGAATGGTCTTATTTGGCTGTGATGCCAAAATAGCCTTAACCACAAGCATACCTAATGATTCTCCCTTCTTATTAATTTCTGAACAACTGAACTAGTGCACCTCCAGAAATAAGCTATTCAGTTTAATATGTTGGGGAAATGACAGGGAAGGGTTTTGAGCATCCCAACTAGGCATAAAGATCCTAGCAGAGCAGGTGGCTTATTATGCTATTACAGGAAATAGTTACTTAGTTGGTCATACTTATACGTTTTACCTCGATGGTTTCTTATGGGTAAAATATTTCAAAGGTTGCTGTATGTGCAGTAAAAGTTTCTAAATGTCTGCAACGGGATTGATGAGTACCCTATCTGGAATTGGTTCCATAACTTTATATTCTTTTTGTTCATACATAAAGTGGAAAGCGGGAAGTTTGAAGTTCCAAGTATTTTGCCTCGAAAGAACCTTGATACTTTCCTTTTCCACTGTCCGTCTTATAAAACTACCTGTTACCTGGACTCTTACACATATCATTATGCACTTGAATTTGAACATAGTTGTGCAAATAAATAGCCTGTGATATCCTAACTGTTTACAGTGGATGTAAATCATATTTAATCATCAATTATGTCTGCATTGTTTACATCCTATATTTGGTGGTGCAGGATATTTAGAAATACTTTTGCCTTTCCCTTGGTTGTATAAGTTTACCTAGACTGTTCATTCCCTTGGGGTGTCTTTATTATGTATGTATTTATCTACGGGGCTTAGAAATGTTGAGTTTTAACTTCACACTCTTATTTTTATATTTATCAAGAATTAATTTCGTCATTAATGATTTTCAACTTACAAAGATCTAGTTGGCTATTCTATCTTATTGTTGACAATTTTATCATGTTCCAGGTTCAGAATCTGTTGAAGTTCTCCGTTCGACTTTTGGGACATTAAGTAATGACTTGGTGCCTAAGGATCAACTATACACGTTGTGGAGATGCTTATATGGTGAAATTATCAAATCTATAAATAGTGGGCACTTGGTGCATCTCTGTCAACTACTTTCCTTGCTTGTTTGTATAATGGAAAATGGCTATATGAAAAAAGTCACTGGTGCGCTGATTAATTTGTGGATGTGTTACTTTTTTTCCTTGTCCCTTTTCTGTCTATATTGCTTCATCTCATGTGCTGTGTATTGCTTATTTAGTGTGTGCAGACTACAAGCCAACTTTTGAGCTATTCCGATTATTATTACACACATATGTTACACCTTGTTCTAAGGAGGATGTGGAGCCTTCTAGTGAAATCTTCCAGTTGGCACTTGTCATTCTCGATGGCCTCCAGGATGACTTGCCTGCTCTCTCTGAGTTTTCATGCCTTTGTGATCCCTTATTTAGGACAAGAAACAATAGGTAGTCTTTCTTACGCTAAAACTAGATGGTTCCACTGTCTGAAGAAAAGCAAAAAAAGATCTGTGTAGTTTCCCAATTATTATGTACTGCTGCGTGTCGATGACTTTTTATTGACTTGTTGACAGTTTGCTGGTTTTCCTGAGAGACCTTGTGGTAAGAGATCCAAACATTCTCGGAGTCTTCAGGATCAACATTGTCAGGTATATACTCGTGCATACATCTAGTGACATTTGAGAATCATGTTTCACATGTTGATTTAATCAGTGGTGTTCAGTAGGCTTGTGAACCATAAACTGTGATTTGTTTTACATGTTCCAATTGAAACAGTGCCCTGAATGATTTAGTGGAGCTTTCAGAGGACGAGACTGTGTATCTGCTGCTAAAATTGATTGAGAATCTTAAAATGCCAAGTTCCAGCTTCTTAGACGGGTTGCCAAAAACAAGACTTTCAAAGATAGGTGGATTTGTTCAAGGCACAATTAGAGATGCACTTGGTCATGAATTTTCTTCTATGCCGTATGAAGATGATAGGTTGGCACTCTTGTGGGGTGCTATTCAGTGTTATCCTTATATATTCATGGGTCAAGAGAATCTTTCACTACTGTTAGACTTCATAAACGCAATAGATGAGCTTCTGGTGGCGGATTCTGGTACAAAATTTCTTCCTCTGTCGTCTTTCTTTATGCGTGGTTTTTATATTTTAGCGCATTTACATGATTAACACCAGGCATCTCTGTATAGTTTAACTTTTGTTTCTTGAAAATTCTTGAATGTAGTCTTGCCATTTTTCAGGTATGCTTGAGATTTCATGTTAGTTTATGAGTTCAAAATCGAAGCGCAGTTGTGTAGATATTCTATGATGACAGCCCACTCAAATTACCTGTTTCTTTACATCTATGATATCGGTTTGTTCTTTAACATGAAAGGTGCCTGGCTGATATTATATATTGCTGATTAATTTGGGTTCTATAGGGAGAATGAGAAGGTTGGAGTCCATAGCTGCTAATTAGATGGAATTGGCTAGATAAGGAAAATCGCTTGTGTTATTTGGAGTTTAAACTTACTGAGATGACGTTGTGGACGAATTGAAAGATTGATCGAAAAAATTCACTTGCAGGTTTATGCCAGAAGAATTATCAAAGCCTTGATGGTGTTACTCTTAGTCCTTATAAGGAGTTGGTAGGTAGAGTTCGTCTCCTATGAGGCAGTCTAAACTTTAGGCAGGGACTAACACAACCCACCTTGCTATAAAGATTGGGACCTGGGCATAATAAAAAAATTCCGGTGCAATATTTGAAAAGGGCAAGAAAACAGAGGGATTGATGTGCAAATTTGGAAAGAAAATAACAGAAACACTAAAATACAGCTTTCTCTTTCTCTCTCTAATCTCTTCTATGTAATATCCAATCTCTTCTGAAATTCTCTCAATCTCAACCTCATCAAACCGCGGTGAAATCATCAACAATCTCAACTCCAATCTCTACGAATTCAGAACATGAGCATGATCGAATTCATGAACGAAGCTTCAAACAGCACAAACGCTCAAGATTCCACCTGGCAAACAATTTTTTTTGTAAAATCCGCTTTAATTTGTTCATGAATGCAGTAGAAAAGATGTTCTAATTGATCGAATTGACAGGAAAACCAACATGCCTCGAAAAAAATAGTATTATGAATGATAAACAATCCGAATAATACAAGAGATCTTTAAAAATACTAAAAGAAACCGAAATAAATTTGGAATAAACAAAAAGAAATTCTGAAATAATTCTGAAACAAAAACAAAATCGGAAAACACTTAGAAAACAATAAAATACCGTTTGAGGCCTTAAACGGCCTCAGATGACGAAACAGAGCTGTTATCCCTGCTTTTAGCAACTTTTAGCTAGGTCCTTGATCTATTCGTCAAGACGGTTCCTACGCATCCAATCTCGCCTGATTCTAACCCTGAACGCAAAAGTTATGGCTAAAATTGTATCGAACCTTTACGACGATCTATCGCTTCTTCAATTTTTGCTGTCATTCGCCCTGCATTAGTCTCCTCCACCTCCGAAGAACTCGACCCCGAGTTCTCTTCAGGATAGAGAACCTCATCCTCATGGTACTTATAAATATCAGCCACGTTAAAAGTGTTGGAAATACTCATAGTATCCGGAAGAGCCACAACATAAGCATTATCATTAA
>JAUOBV010000003.1:285413-296753 GCA_032360425.1 Rubia occidens
GAGTAAGTAGCATGCTTTTGCTATTTTACCATTGCTATGTAAAATATCGTGTGATTGTTATTGGTCTTGATGATTTCATTGCAGAAATCACAACATCCACTGTTGAGATTATGGATGATTGGAGAGGCTGTCCTGTCTAATTTACATCTTCGACATCTGGTGACTGATGTAAGATGGTTGTTAATTTACAGGGTTTTTTTAAACTTTTCCATTACCCTGTTCCGGTGCTCTCGTTTTGCCTTCATATATCTAATTTCTTTTCCTATACGTTCATTCTATCCTTTTATATGTGTAGTTAATTGTTTTTATACGCTATCCTTGATTTCAGAGTTGCAGTTTGGGTGTTTAATATTTTTTTTAACTGAAGCACTTTTGTAGAGATCAGGAAGAGTATGATTTTGCTATTTTGATGTATTGTGGTGGTTAGTTTACAAAGTATTTTAACTTTCCCCTCCTGTCTGAGCACATGATCTCCTGACCATCGCGGTTTCGACTACGTTCAATTGTAAGTTTGTAACATTGAGTAAGATGATTTTAATGAGGATTGTACTTGGCATTATTTGCCAATGTTGTCTGATGGATTGAAATAGGCTATGTGGAGAGCGGCGGTTTACCGATATTGGGGAGGTCTTGGAAATCAATGAAAATGGAGATTCAGTCTTTGTTTGAGAAGCTTCTGGATGTGAATGATTCGATGAGGAGATGCGCGGCTTCGGCTTCCTCGGATACTTCAGTAACTCACAAGCTGGCCAGGCATACAGACATTCTCCATGAATTTACGCAGGTTATACCCTGAGTTAAAGCCCTCATATTGACACTTCTATCTTGACTCTGTATTTTTTTTGTTATTAGTGTTGTTTGAGCCACATCAGTGTGGTAGTTGGCAAAGTTTTTACGTACAAAAGGCCATCCACTTGAGTCTTGATGAAAAACTTGTATAATCTATATGTTGTTTGTCTAAAAGTACGATAATCTACGAGACTAACAAGTTTTCAAGCCCAACAAAAAACTTGATCGAAGAGTAATAACTAGCCATTTGTATTATTTTATGTATATTTGTATTATAGTAAGATGATAGTGTCAAACTGGCCCATTTGGCCAAAGTTTGGCAAAGTTGGCCAAAGTTGAATTCTGCTATTGGAATGGCAAAGTAGTTGTGGTACTGGAATGGCAAAGTTGGTAAGATTCCATTTATTATATTTCTCATTTGCATATTTGTTTAGTGAGTTTTTTTGGATAGGATCTGAATTCATTGATATTTTATTTTGTTCTTTTTTATTTCACCTTTGCAGGTATAATGGTGACAAACTTAAAAGGGCTCCTTCCGTTTTGTGAGTTTACACCAGCTCTCTAAAAAAGGAGAAGCAAAGGTTGCATTTTTATGATTTTTGTGACTATGGTAAACCGTGGTTAATTGTTTTCACGCAATCTTTGGTAACTGAAGGTTTAGCTTTGTTTTAAAAATAGGTAAAGAAAATAGTATTTCTCCACTGATTGTCGATTGTTTTTTTCCTGCAACTCTGCTGACAAACATAATCTATCTAAAGTGAAGGTCTGTGCCACCTTCAGCTCTGACAATGCTGGATTCCTTTCGTTTCTTTGATGTCAAGCGTCGGGATCTGCATCTGCAGCACTGCAAATGCCGGTATGTTTTGTTGTTCTACTGTTATAGTTTGGATTCGTTATTTCTTTCTTTCTATAATTTAGTGATTGTTAAGAGTGCTGCTATTGTGCACTTGGTCAACTTAAATTGGTGATGTGCCAAGTTCCGAGGAACGGAGATCTGAAGCACTGATTAATCATCTCAAAATGTCCGCTTGACACGATAAGGAGAAAGGCGTTAATGTTGAGGTCCTTCTTCGTTGCAGGTACTTGCAAAGGTTGTTCCTAGGTTTTATTCATTTTTTTCTGCTGTTTTGAATGCTGATTAGTAGGAAATGGTTTCAATTCATCGGCACTTTATTTGCTGTTTCTGGCAGGCCTTTCAGTGACGATGAATTCAGGAACAATGCGCTGCAGGTAGTAACATGTAATGATTATGAAAGAGAGGTTTTTGTTTCGCAGAGAATTGCTTGAAAACATTTTGATAGGGTTTCCACCTTCGACAAGGTATATATATGGTTTCAGTTTACATGAAATTGAATAGTCAGTAGTTAGGGTATAAAAATGATGTTATATCTTCGATTTTATGTTTTAATAAGTTTTAGGTGCCTTCCGTTAATTGCTCTTCTTTTACCTATTATTGTTTTACCTCGGTTTTACCTAGCAATAAAACCTTTGCTTTCATTTGTGAATTTAAAATAAGAAACTACTCCGAGAGCTGGCTAACAGAACTACTTGAAAGCTATTCACTTGTTCCTACATTACTTCTCTGTAATGTTTTTCCATTTTCCATTAGAGAATCCCCAAGGCGAGTGTTCATAGTCTTTGCTTTCTTGTAACTGTTTCATTCTCATACATATTTTGTTCAATCTTGATTTCTCTTGCATTCTTAGTGACTATAAATTTGGTTTAGGTAGTATTCTTGTCTTGGTTGTGGTAATTATCCAATAAATATTGATAATAAATGCTCAGACTTCGTATCTGAGCTTACTGGAGTAAAGCAAAAAAATCTGATTGTTTTGACATCTTGCTAAACATAAATGCAATTCTGAGCTTTACTTTTAGCTTGAATTTGTTAGGGGAGAGTCAGCCTTTGAAATTAGCAAGAGGTCAAATCATACCTTAGGAACAACATGAATGACATGAGAACATATATTATTGAATACATCAACAGATTAATACTGTTCTTCTGACTGAAAAAAATGATTGCGCCTAATAGGAAATCGAGCTGCAAAATGCCAACATGTACCTGAGAGCAAAGGTACCCAACTATTATGAAATTCTGCACACATGCATAGGAAAATTAGCAGTTGTGTTGTATGGTCAATAATTGATGCATATGTGTATATATACAATTTTGGGTCCAGGTTGCTGCGAATAAGAGAGCAGTGCAGCAAATGAGCCTAATGCCAGGGTCTCATGAATACCAACAGCATGCTAATCCTATCAGCGCTTTGCAGCCTTACGATGTCAGGAACTTCTTTCCGGTTAACCTCATGGAACCCAACCAACATTACTCTCGCACCGACCAAACAGCTCTCCAACTTGTTACTTGTGTAAGAATCTCTTTAGGATGGAATATGAAACATCTGTAGTTTGGGGAGGGATTTGCTATAGATTTTCTTTTGTTTGGTAGAACTAAATGACAATTTTTCTTCGTTCTTTGTATTGCAGCTAATAGTTAAACTTTCTTATCTCCATTTGTAACCCCCTAAAACCTTTATTAGTAAAAATGAAACCAGGAGTCCTTTATCAGTTTATCCAACATCGAAAAATAACTACACAAACACACAACCCTTTGTTGTGGAATTAGCTATCCAATAATTAAGATCTGTTTGGTGGCGAGTTGCTTTCATAAATTACTAAAATGTATGTTTAAAATGGATACCTGGGATTCGTAGTAGACTTTTGGCACCAGGTATTAACCTAATCCTATGGCTTATATCTTTTTCACAACATGATTAATGTACAAAGATGCTGCATTCATTATTAATTCCCCTTAACCAATTTAACTGATGATTTCCAATATGAAATGACATAAAATTACCAGTTGGCCACTGCTGTTATGGTTGAACTTCTAGTTGTCCATTTGTGAGTAAATTAACATATAGACATCTTAGTCTAGACAACCGTGTGAAATTAATTTTAAAGGATTAATAATGTTGCAAGTGAAACTATGAAAGTGATAGTGTTTTTAGATCGGATACTTGTAAATTTGAATTTTTATGCTTGGCGCTGTGTTCATCAGTGGTATATTCTTCTTTCTTTTGTTTAAATTTTGTCATGACAGCAGTTAAAACTTTAATTAGTTGGAAGCCACCCTATCAAACTCCTCCAGAGAAAAAGGAAAGGGGCAGGTGTTCAATTCTTATACTCCTTAATTACTAATTTGCAGTCAATTAATCATAGGGGTTGCTCATGTGTATTTTCCTCTCTTTACGTCCTCATATATTTAATTCTTGATTTCTACTTCTACCTACTCATTGATTTCTATCTTTGCAGCAGATGCGAAATACTATGGGAACATTGAAGTTTATAACATTTTAAAATCCCATGGAGCCAAAGCTCCTGTAAGTTTGAATCTAGTTCCCATTGCAGATTTCTCTTTTAATTTACTCACAGAAATTTGCCTTTTTCCTAGAAAACCAGAAAGACACCAATGACCGTTGCTAATCCTTGGGAAGTGCCGGAGTATGAACTCAATCCCTTGGATATCCAGATCCATAAGAGTGATGGTATCTCTAAGGCATGGTTCATTTTGCTGATTTATAAATTTGGTATTTTCTTACAGTGATATTTGAAGCTCTGGTTGACAGTTTTCCTCTGAATAAACTCTTTTTTAATCAAGAACTGGAATCTTCTTTCACTATTCCTCTGTCATGTTAACCTAAATTACCTCTGATCCGGGGAAAATTGATCCATTTGTTTGAATTTTTACCATGTACAACATCTATGTTTTTTTAAATAACTGAATGAGGCACATCAGATTGTGCTTATCTCAGGAACTTCTGTATTTACATATGGTTTTCTCACTTGGTTCCTTCAATTTCCATATAAAACCTTAATCTTCTCAGATGCTGTAATCTGCTTTCACTTCATCTTTTACCTGTAACCTATGAACCCCACAACGCTTGCTGAACTGGTGCTTGCATTTACTACCATACGATGTTGAGTATCTTTTTCTTAGTGACTTGTGTAGGAATGCTGCTCTCTGGCCTGAATGCAAACTGCGAATGAATGCTTCGTTTCTGGCTGAAACTACATATTCTTTGTGATCTAACCTCGACTTTCTTTGGCCATAAAAATTTACTGACTGTGAAGCTCACAACTTTCCTCAGGGATCATATCAAATAGCTAAGTGGAATGGCACCAGAGTTTCCGTAAAGATACTTGACAAGGATTTCCATTCAGACCCAGAAACAATGTATGTTTGTTTGCATAAACTTTCCATTTACCAATTATTAAATGTTCTTGTTTAGGACCTGAAATCTATCTGAATATTTTCTTAACACAGTACTTGTGGCTACTACTAATTATATCCTTTACAATATTTTTAAAATATGGACCCTGCTGTAGCGGATTGGCAGGTTGTGAACCCACATATAAAGTTCTTCCACGTTCTCCTATTTTCACAGATTTGTTGCTGACCGAATGATGGATAAACCCTTTGCACTGTGGTTAAATCGCGACTTCATGATTAACCAGTGAAAATTTGGGCACATTTGTTGGGAAAATGTTTTGCAATGAATCAGTTTCATTACAGTCCGGAAAAGCATCTAGTTTTCTACTTGATTTGAGTTATAGTAATATAGAGTGTGATTCTCTTAAGCTTTGCTTATTCTTACAAGTTTTATGCTACTTTTCTCCCTTTGATAAATTAATATATGATTATGCTTTTCTGAGTTTTGATTCCTTTTTATTGGAATTTTATCCGATGAAAAGCTGCTTGAAATTGACAGATGTGCTTCTGAATCTTGAACACCCTTTTGCAGAAATGCTTTCAAAAACGAGTTGACAATATTAGAAAAGGTTCGGCATCCCAATGTGATTCAATTTGTTGGAGCCGTTACTCAAGAAATACCAATGATGATACTGCTAGAATACTCTAGGGTAAGAACTTGTTTACAATGGATTCTCTAATTCTCAATGCAAGTAGATTTCTGTTGCTTCTAATGCTAAAGTTGGTTCTTTGTGTTTAACATGGTTGAGCTTATAGATATCAACTGATTTTTAAATGAATTTTACATTTTTGTCCATTGGGTATGGAATTAGAGAAACACACTTTCTCCTTATTCATGCCTTGAAATAATATAGGATCAAGAACTCTCACCTATTCATCAAATATTGATGTCCTGGCTGGTGTATTCCATTCAGTAAGTTACCAACTTTATACCCGTGATTTCTTATTAGTGACTGACCTGACCAGATAGAAGAACCTTATACAAATCCCTGAAAGAAGTATATAACTTTGAACCCTAATATTACGATTTAATTGCCCAGATGATATTCCTATGCAACGAGAAGCTAGATAAACAAATAGGCGTTGTTAGTTCTGATGCATGGCTAAATTGTGGTTCTGATGAAGAATGCATGGCTTTGACTTAGCAATTGGTTGCTCACTGATCCTGAGGATTTATTCAATGGCCTAACAAAATCTGATAGGATATTTCTTCTGAATGTGAATTGCTTGCGGTAATTGGATCTTACTTTGACTTGCATGGTTATTTGTGGTGGCATTTGACCTGGCCTAAACTTCCACATGTTTATTTTCAGCAGATTAATTAATACATCATGATTTATGACTTATATAGTGATCGAAATTCTTTGATCCAGACTCCAGTCCAGTCAACACACTTGCACCTGTGCACTTGACTGAAATGTATTCTGTGCCGTTCATTTTTTTTTCCCGAGCTCTATGCTAACAATAGTTGTTGAACCTCTTTTTCCCCCCACAGGGTGATCTAGGTTGCTATCTTCAAAAGAAAGGACGTTTGACTCCATCTAAAGCTTTAAGACTCGCTCTTGATGTAGCTAGGCAAGCACAACTATGCTGAACTACCAATAAGTTTGAACTGCCATTTTAGTATAATTTTAGTCGTTGGCAACCTAGCTGGAGTTGCATATAATCTTATAAAGGCTCCTGCTTCTGATTTTTTTAACAGGGGCATGAATTATCTACACGAGTGTAAACCTGACCCAGTTATCCACTGTGATCTAAAGCCAAAGTAAGGCAAATAAATGCTGTAATTATTTTGTGGTGAGATTTTTAGTATCTTACTGATTTCATCGAGAAGCGCACACTTTTTAAAATTTGAAATTTTGGTAAGGTGCCAGAAATATTTTGCTGGACTGTGGAGGCCAGTTGAAGGTTGCTGGTTTTGGTTTGATCAAAACGTCGCATATATCACCTGACAAGGCAAAACTTCTGCAGCCTGAGAGGGTTGACCGATCAAGTAAGCTGCTCGATCACAACAATTAAGTCTTTATTTCACTATGCGGTACCGATACA
Source organism: Rubia occidens (assembly GCA_032360425.1). Classification (NCBI taxonomy): domain Eukaryota; kingdom Viridiplantae; phylum Streptophyta; class Magnoliopsida; order Gentianales; family Rubiaceae; genus Rubia; species Rubia occidens. The sequence goes on from JAUOBV010000003.1 coordinate 292,525, forward strand.
CACACAAATATACATTACACACTTGTTCCCAGGCTTGAACGTACGATGTTTCTTCATTCTTGATCACTATTTAATGCCTGACCTTGAAAATGGAATTTCCTCTATAATAAGCATTATAAATGTTCATCCAGTTTATATATGGGAAAGAAATAATATATATTAGTTAAATTCTACTTGTATCGGATGTAATGTCTTCTCTTTTCCCTGTGTACTCATCAAGTTGGTATCTGATTTGAAGGTCTGTACATGGCACCTGAGCTTTACAAGGATGAAATTTTTAACAGAAGTGTGGATGTATATTCCTATGGTGTAATGCTTTATGAGGTATTCTATAATTTCTTACTAACTCTTGTCAGATAATTTTTCCTTCTTCCCTATTTGTTGTAATGTCAGCCTTATCTCTGTGTGGTGGTGCCTACTTGTTTTCCTGTTCACAAACAGCACATCGCCTTGCATTAATTCATCTTTAATAGTTAGTAGATAGGATTAATTTGTTTTCTTTTATGTATTTAGTCACACAGTTGTCAGTAATACATTTTTTTTAATATTTATTTTGAATTTGCAAATATAATAATCTGTATTATATGGTAGCTAGCAAAGCGCACTTGCATGAAAATCGAAAAGGCTATAAGATGGGTACTCCTCTGGTCCCAAAATATTGGCACCAAACAATGGGCACAATTTTTTTTGAAAAGTAAAATGGGTGGAGGAGATTGTATTGGGAGAGTAAAAAGTAAATTTAATGGATGGAAATAAACTACGATTTACCAAAAGAGGAAGGTGCCAATATAAAAAGACCATCCAAAAAAGGAAATAGTGCCAATATAAAAAACCCGAAGGGAGTATATCTTTTCCTAAACAAAGTCATAATCAGTTAAGAAGGACAGACAACCTTCAATCCTGAAAACGAAATCCTTAAACTGCACAAAGTCTTCAATTAGGTTTACTTAGCTTCTTTTATCATATGCCCATGCTTGATGATGAATGAAGGATGCTAGTTTCTATAAAGTGCCCAGAATGGGACTGAATGTGTACTTCATAGTTCATCGTAACTCTCAGCTAGAGAAAACTTATGTCTCTACTTTGTAATAGTTGCCTTGGACTCCCCAGATACTCCTTTCTTGCCTCATTTGAACAAATTATATTAAAAGCCTCTATTCTTTAGGTGTAAAAATCAATCATACTCCCTTTGTTTCTCTATTTGTGGCACACTTACCTTATTGGGATGTTTTTTTATAAATGACACTTTCCATTTTTGGCAAGATTCCTTCAATTTCATCCACTCACTCAACTTTTTTACTTTCTACATGCAATTTCATCCACTCATTTTCTTCACTTGAATCCAAGCACCTACACCTTTGGTGCCACAAATAGAGAAACGGAGGGAGTATTTGTTTGTTTTTATTAGAAAATAGACTAGTCATATAGGCTTATATAATTTCTGGATTTTTTACCCTCAAAAGTGATATCCCTTAAGTCTTTTCGGTTGGAAAGCGGGATATTTTAAAATGATTAAGGACGTAGGAGGTGTTTATTGTTCATCTAGCATATATGCTTCCAAACAGATAATATTTCTTTAGCTGAGATGTAGTTGGATGCTGTTTCTGAAGATGTCCTACTCTGGAACATATCATACCTAATTATTGCTTTCACTGGCTCCTTTACTAATCTTAAGATTATTACCTCCTGAAACTAATAGTATAGCTGCCTTGCCCATATAGACGAAAGACATTTACTGCTTAACAAAGGAATTCTTTCCATGCTCACAAATCCTTCACAAACATTTCACTGAGTGTTTTTGCGAAAAGATACACCCGGATGCCCTTTTTCTCAGGATTAGTTGTTACTAGCTTTATTGTTCCATGTAACAGCATCCCATATATCTTTATACCTTTTTCAGAAATTGACATTACTTTTTTTTCTGGTTTGCCGGTTCTTGGTTATTTACAGATGTTGGAGGGTGTGCAACCATTTCACCCTAAGACTGCCGAAGAGGTAGCAAGGATGATGTGTTTAGAGGACAAAAGACCTCCTTTCAAGTCAAAAAAGAATATTCCTTCAGAGCTTAGAGAGTAAGTTCTTAAACTGCTTGCTTGCTGAAGATCTCGGGCGTTTTACATATCTTCTCTATTTCAGCTAGTAGCTGTAAAATGGGGGATCAAGTGGTAGGCTGCCATATTTGCCAATTGACATATTTCTTGAATTAGGCTGATTGAAGAATGTTGGAGTCCAGAAGCATATATAAGGCCAACATTCTCTGAGATCATAGTACGAATGGATAAAATTGATGCCAACTGCATTAAACACGGATGGTGGAAAGATACATTTAAGCTTCCCTGGTATGGTTTATGTGCAATGGCTTCATTCTAATAGTACTCAACTTTTGTCTCCATTTAAATCTGGGCTATCTTTTCAACTCTCATGGAATGCTATGGCATAAAGTACTCTAAATGCTAGGAAATTATTGCCGAGAGATGCCAATTGTGTTCTTATACCTGATATTGTAAAACTTTTGTGTTGTACATATTTCTCTGCTTCACTTCCCGGCTTCATTATTGATGCTCAATTAATACGCAGGTTGTGATTGAGCTTGAACATATAGAAGAGGGAGCTGGACAGTGTTTCATCCCCTGGGGTTTCTTCTTTACATTTGAAGGGACTTTTTTCAAAAATCTGTGCCAAGCCAATGATGAGAGTATCCTTTGGAACCACAAGTGGTTGGTTTGTAGAACATGTGCACTGCATTGCTTCCATTTTTTTTCTGTTTTTTTTTGCCTCAAGTGATTATACTTATTATACTTCTTCCCCAAGCTATAAATGATTTCATGTAATGAGATGGAGTTTCTGCTTGTATCAATAAAGAATACAGAATCAATAAAGAAAACAAAATCTTTGAGTGTTGTTCTCAACTCAAGGCTTGGCGAGCATATCTTACTGTACGTACACTGTAGTGCTGAACAAGTACATTGAAGTACTTTATTACAAGCCAAATATACCTAATCATATATTGATAATGCATTAATGCTATTATCCACAAACACTTTTTAGTTTTTTTTTCTTTTTCTAACTTAAGAAAATGTCAATGTCAAATTTTGTCTTCTCTAATCAGCTGCGCAGGTGTATATGAAATTGTTTCCTTTTCAACTTGTTCAAAATTGTTTCTTTGAAATTTAGTCAATTTGATTTGTCTTGTCTTGTGATTTAGGCCATTATGTGTTATAGTGTCAATTGTGGCCTTTTATCCAGCCACTGTTGTTAATTTAATGAGATTCAAGAACTTTAATTTACACCTAAATTTCACCCTTACACTAAAAGGACCTTTTATATTGGAGTGTCACGTGTACACGTAACATGATTTTTTTTACTTCGGAGGGCAGGAAAATAACTGAGGTAAATAGTGAAGCAAATTTTTTTTACCTCAACTTGAAAATAAAAGAAAGGTAAAAAGTTTCTGGAGAACATTGCGACCAGCGACTGAGCTACGTTGATCAATTATGTGTATGATCGATGGTAACGTTAACTGACGTTGGTCTTACCGAATGCTTAACCGACTTTGCACATCCTGAATTCTAGACAAATGTCGGTTATACCAATGCTTGATCGATGTCGCATGAGTACATTGACGATGTCAGCTTGCTGTTGATTTGATCGACGTCACCGGTCGTGGTGGATATATAGCAGTAGTACCAACAGGCTAAATCCTTTATCTCCTTAATTTCTCTTCCTCATTTATCCCGCCACCATTCTCCTCCACTCCCCAATCATCATACAACCTTCCCCACACATCAAATCCTCTTTAAACCTGAATTCTTGCAAGAGCCCTAGAATTTGGGGGATTTTTTCAAAGTGCTCAATTGAAATCTAAGGCGACCATAAATTGCTTGGAACAACTCCAATAATTCATCCTCTACGCATTTTCGGTAAAATCTCGACTCTTCGAATTCGAATTGTGATTAATGTGTAGTTGAAGAAATGTTAATTTGTGGCTCTTACTTTGTAGTGATTGTGTGGACTTTAGTTTGTTAGTTGGTGATTGTGGTGACTAATTTTCGCTTGAAATTTTGGGATTGTGTAGGTTTTTTTTTGATAATATATTTTCCATTACTTAGATATAAGATATTAGTTAATATGTTACAGCTAGGGTGGGTTCGATATGATTACCATCATTTTTTACTAATACCACGTACCATACCAACAATGTCGGTATACTATTTTTAAAAACCAATACC
>JAUOBV010000003.1:345387-355620 GCA_032360425.1 Rubia occidens
AAAGACCAAGGTTTAAAGTGTAAATTAGAAGAAATGAAGATAAAATTTTTGGGTTGCATGAATCAGGTTATAAACTTATAACTACTACATGTTGCATAATAAATTTTTAATATTGCAACTAAAATCTTTTACCTTTTATTATTATAATTAAACCCCGTCTTTCCATAAACTTATGAAAAGACGGTCTTTCCCAAGACTTTGCCTTATAAATTTAGGGTGAATGAATTTTTAATCTTATTTTTTGGTTGAAAGTATCAATTTTGGGCAAAAGGGTTAATCTAATCTTGACAACTTGAAATTGGCCGAAATTCAATAAACTAACCATTATACCTGAAAAGACAAAAATGCCCTCATTATCTTTCTCTTTCCCGATTTTCTTCTAATCCCAATTTTCCCTGTCGTTGTCGCCGCCTGCGACGGCCAGATACTGTTTTAGTGGTGGTGGTGTTGCAATGGTGGGTGTAGGGTTTTGGGTGAAGGTGGGCGTCAGAGTGGTGGTGAATGATGGGCGCAAAGGATGTTGTGATATTGGATGTCGCTTGGGGGTAGGGTTTAGGGTTGGTGGTGCGTTGGATGTTGCTGTGGTGGGCATCAGAGAGGTGGAGGTGTTGGTTGTCACTGTGGGGGAAGGGGTGTAGGGCTTAGGTTGGAGTGATGCGTCAGAGTGATAGTGTGTTGGATGTTGATGTGGTGGGCGTCGATGAGATGAGCCGGATGTTGCTAGGGTAGTGGTGTTATTGTGGAGAGGCTATGGTTTAGAGTGAAGGTGGTTGTTCTGGGTGATGTAGGTGGTGGTTCTGGGTGGCAGGGCTAGGGTGTTGGGCGACGGAGGTGGGTGAGCGCGACTAGGGTTTAAGGCGGAGGTGGGTGGTGCTGCTAGGGTTTAGGGCAGTGGTGGTGGTTCTAGGTGGCGGAGCGACGACGGCGAGGTGGTGGTGCAGTGGTGGAAGAAGGGGAAAATAGTTTGGTTTTAAGCCTAGGGGTAACGTAGTCATGAAATTTTGTGTTTTAAGTATAAGGGGTATTTTATCTTTTCAAATTAGGTCAATGCATGAATTCATTCAGTCTATGCATGAACAGTGCAATTTGAATATATTTGCACAATTACTCAAAATCTTAGGAATAGTTTAACACTTTTAAATTTTACAAGATCATTTAGCCACTTTTAAAATTTAACAGAGTTAAAAATGTAATTTACCCATAAATTTATGATCATTTCATCTGATATAGTTACTATCTGATTTTTTGTCTAGTGCTCCCAAATTGCCTGGAATTTTAATTGACAGTGTTAATGTAAGAAATCAGTGTACAATGAATATGTTATGAAATGATTCATAATTTTAATTGAATCGAGTTGTGTTAGTTCGAGTCCCAATATAACCTGCACTTTTACTATTTAATAGTCAACACCATCAAACTTTTACCACATATAATATTATCGTATGTGGTATTGTTGGATTCGTCGTAATAATTAGTTTTTTAAATATCAACTTTTTATTTTCTGTTATAATATGTAGTTAAGCATGTTTTTTGAAAATCACAAAAAAAATTGCAGTTTATGCTGGGATGGGGGAATATTATAATTGAAGATTCATGTTTGACATATTGATAGTGATACGCTTATCTCTGTTAATATCTCAAAGGTGATATTACAGTTTTTATTAAATTTTCAATATGTAAAAGTACATCAATTATTAGAACTAGTTAATATAATTATTATTAAAAATTAAGTGATCATAATTTTTGCTTCAAGTAAATATCCCAATGGTAATATAACAGTTATTATCATATCTCTAATTTATAAAAATACATAAAATTATTTTGGATGACATGTATTTTAAATATCATTATAATAAATTGATCATTATAAAAAATTAGTTGTCAATTTCATTTATTATAATAATTGTTTGTGTTTTTATCAATACCTATAAATAATTGTTTAAGAAAATTACTGATGCAATACGAATATACCTTTAATAGAGTTTGAAAAACAAAATAAACGAAAAACTTCAAAGCGAATTGTAAATTTAAAGGTATCTTGGCATGGGCTTCCATCTTAAAACCAATTGGTACTAAATGGAGGTGACCCAAGACCTTATATATTAGTTATTATCATTGTAAGAAATCGATGTAGGATATATATTTCAACAAATTGACTATATTGGTGAACTATTGGAGTTCTAAGAAAGCTACTCTCTCTAGCCCGGTTAGATTTGCACTGCAATCACTATCACGTTGTTCAAGAAATATGTTTGACCGTTTTATAGTCACCTATATAAAATAACAAAAAATGAAAAGTTGATATTTAGAAACTACTTGTTACGACGAATTGAACAATGTCATAAACAATAATATTGTTGTTCATAAATCTATTGAAATATGAGATTAAACTTTGATATAGAATAGTACAAAAAAAAGTAGAAGTGCAAATAGAGGTGGGATGAGGGAGTAAGATTATTAGCAAGAAGAATAAAATTAGCTAAAAGAAAATGAAACTACCCATTAGACTTGGAAGAAAAGACATAGTTGTTGATACATAAGAGTTACGACAAGAATCTGGCAAAGAACCATCCAAGTTGGATTTGTTCCTATATACAAGAAAGGGAAAATGTCGAAAACAGCGAGATACAAATACCGAAGAGAAAATAGCACGTTTACTAGAATTGAAGCAACAACTACCTGAACATTTGAGAGATGATATTGATGCCAATATTGACATTTATGAAAATGTTATTAGGAAGGAACTCCTAGATGGTTGCGTAGTAGAAATGATGTTTCAAATGATAAGAACTTGATTTTCACATCACGGGCAGAATTTGATCAAGTAGTGGAACAAAAATCTAATGCAGAAGTAGAAAGTGTTCGAAAGAATTTTGAAAATGAGTAGTCTAGGTTTAAGAATGAATATATTATTTGACGATGGAGGTGCTTCAATCTTGGCTCGAAACAATAGAGAATCAAAATGTACAAGAAAGGGAAAATCTCGGCTCTTCAAATTCAAGACACATATTGACACTTGATAGTGGACCATCATCTCAAGAATTCAGTTCTTACAAACTTCTCTACCAAATGAAACTTGTGAGGATAAAAGTTACGTAGGAAATTCATTGTTTTTAAAGTTTTGTATTAGTAAAAAAGTTTTTAATGTTTGTCTTATCCGAGTATAGAGAAAAATGTTTTTTGGAAAAACAACATAAATGTTGTTTTACATGGCAAAACAAATTGTGAACAAACACTTAAAATAAAAAAATAAAAACTCCATCACTTTTGTGATTTGGGACCAAGTGTTACGAATTGGGTCTTGATTTAATTTGTTTTTTATTGATAATCATCAATAACAGGTATGTGTAGGGTATCCAATCCATTATATTATGATAATTAAATTGATAAAAATTAACTGAATGATCTATTATCCAATCCGTTGAATGATCTATTACTACAAGACATGAACTGATCTCAATTTCACTAAGACACTAAACAAAAAAATTATATCAAGGTCTATGTGGCAAAAAAAAAACCCAAATAAAAATACTTCCTCTGTCTCAGTTCAAGCTGCACACTTTTTGGTCAGCTTTCTCAAAACACATTTGACCATAAATTTTAACCAATATATTGATACAAATATCATTATGTGGGATATCATTATGTGAGATATCATTGAATTCTATGCATGATGTATTTTCTAAACATCAAGTTTTAATACACAATTATTATACATAAATAAAGTTATCGTTGGTCAAATATGGTATGAGAAAGTTGATCAAAAAGTGTGCAGGTTAAATGGGACGGAGGGAGTTTTATTTTTATAGGTCGTCATCTACTGTGAACCTCCCAACAATATCGATAGATTTTGCATTGGCTTAATAGCATAGCATCTCGCCTCGAACCAGACAGAGTATATACCATCAAACTTAGCACACACAAAACTCAACCTAATAACACTTTCACGATTAACAAGAAAGAAATATAAAAAATGAGGAAAATTAACAGCTCCGCTACTTAAAATCCGATCCATCTCTATTCAACTCGTTTAGCTCATTTTCCTAAGTATGGAGATGTAGCCTGGTTGTTTTTTATTGTGAAATTTTTTTTCCTGTTGGTGTATCCAGTGGCGGACCTATGTGAAGCCATGGGGTAATCATGGTTACCCCATGGAAAAAAAAATAGGGGGAATTAGTATTTGGTTACCCATGTAAATTTTTTTTTTACCATTAATATTTAGTATATATATTTTTATATATTAATGGTTACCCAATGAAAAAATTTCTGGATCCGCCCCTGGGTGTATCAACTCTATTTTTTTGTGTGTATGAATTAACCCGCACCAAATTTAACTACCCGTCATATCTAGCCGAAGTTTACAAATCTTTTCTAAATCCTCATATCAGAATTGCTAATAGTCCGTTCTAAAAACGACTTCAATTTTAATTTTTTCCTAACCCTAGTTTGAAGAATAAATCTGAATACAAAAATGTTTTTTTCATAAATGGGTCGCCTGAAAACATAATTTGGCAAAGGCAATTTAATCTAATGCTATACTCAAGAAAGAATCCAATTTCCATGCACAATATGTTCAAATTAAACCCAAAATATAAAAAAAGAAAACGAGAAAAAAAATCAAAGAAAGAAACAGTGAGAAAACATTAATTATAAACTAAAAAGAGAATATTCCACTTCAACTCCGTGAAGCTACCGGACAAGGTGACCTAAGAAGGTGTGAATTGCACATTTCCTCAGTATTAAAGTAAATTGAATATAAATTTTTTTCACGCTCATCAAGAACTTATCTAACCATTAATATATTTATCTACGTATAATAAAAGTCAATAAAAAGTTACTTTTGAAAAGCTATTTGTTATGAATCCAACAATATCACATATGATAGTATCATTGTTTATATATCTATTCAAATACGTGGTCAAAGTGGGACAGTGAATAGTGACATAAAGTGAAGTGTGCAGTTTGAACTAAGACGAAGAGAGTATCTATTTAACCTTCCATCGCGTGGCAAAAACCTAACCCTCTCACTCAATTTTTAAAAAATGTTATTCCCTATTGCACCTCTCCCCCATTTCGAACCACCAATTTGATTACATGGATTAATCACGAAGAGTGGACATTCAAAATCATTTCAAACTAATTTCTTACCTCCTTAGATTTCAGATTTGAAGAAGCAGTTCATTGGGATATGTTTTTAATGAACAATATGTAATGTTAATTGAATGGAACAACCTATGCTATTGGAGTTTTAAATGTCGTTAATCTTCTTGGCCATTGACCCGCACTTCATGGGATCGCTAGTAAACCAACAACCTTTTTACGGGAGAGATAGAACTAACTTGTGGAGCGCTTTGAATCAAAGATAAAGTTTTATACTGTTGCTCCCGTTCTTACTACTAAGGTAGATAGTGGCAAGTTCGGGGTCGTCCATAGAGATGCTAGGACTTTAAAGTATAACTACACACAGCCCCAATCAAGTCGTCAATCCAATCACGTGTCAGAAATAACTAATGTCACAAAACAAGGTACAATCTACATCGAAGTGTTCATGAGCAATCAACCAATAAGCTCACTAAAACGGATTCTAGGTATTCGTGAGGTCATAGTGTCCATTAGGTCTAATAAGTCTACAAAACTAAGGATTTAGACAAGAAAACCAACAACGGCTATTTAAACCCCTTGTAATATAAACCGACTAAACCTAGCAATCAACAAACCAAAACATAATAACAAATGTGCTAAATTTATTGATGAACGCATTTTTTTGGTGCAGATCAGCCATAGCATTTCATCATTACACATTATCTGAAAATTTTGCTTTTTGCGGGAAACCCTAGACCATCGTTCTTGATCGGTCCATTGTTCAAAATATAAAATGCATTTGCTTGTGTTCGTGTAGGTGAAATTCATTTTATACAAGGATGCCATTAAAAAACCCCAATGATGGGAACCAGAAATAGAGTGCAAGGTACGTTTTCATTTGGGCTATGTAAAACGTCTATCTCTTCGTGACCTAGTGATATTGACATGGAATTTTAACTTTTAAGAATCCCCGTGTTTTATGTCGTATGTTAGCTCTGCTTGAAAACCTAGACTACAAGGTGATGGCAGCACCAGTCGGTCACACCAAGCCCACTTCAATGTTTAGGGAACAGATAAAATTCTCTACAATATGTTGGACGATGACTTTTTTTCTATGCCCATCATTGTGGTACGCTGAACAGGGCATCTACTGCGTTGTTCGGCGTATTTTAGTATCAACTACTAAATTTTATTGAATGAAACTAAATTGGATTGCATATGTTGCAAAAAAATATTGCAACAGCATACACCCAGACTTTCATGTTTACATGTTTGGGCGATGGATTTCTTCGCCATTCACAACAATAATTGGAACTTTACAGACCTTCTTCCACTCGGGCCTGCTTCCTCTCATGCATCTGTCCTCCAAAAGGGGGCAGTTAGAGATATTAAGTTCCTTCAAAATTTGCATGCGTGATGGAAAACTTGCAAGAGTTTCAGAGAACTCAAGCTTGAGCAATTTAAGATTCTGCAAGCTTTGAATCCAGTTTGGAAGTTCCTTGCGGCCATATCCCCATATAGTCAAATTGGTCAAGTTGGAGAGATGCTCGACTTGAATATCTGGCAAACCGCTTTCTGCTGCTTCCCCAGTGCTGTTTGTAGAGATGCAACCTATCCTCAAACATTTCAGATTTTGGGCACCCCCAATGGAGAAGTCCAGCAGAGATGGAAGACCAAATAACTCCAAATCTTTCGCAAGACACTTCTGATCTCCTCCTCCTCCTCTTAATATTGCGGGGAGAGCAGTCAATTTTGCACAATGAGCGATTCTTAACTTAAGAAGATGGCCGTGCACAACTGTATCCGGAATGGAATCCAACAACCTCAAGCCTCACCAAGGAAAAAAATGGCTTTTCTGAAGTTGATCTACACGGTTGCCAGTCGTGTAGGTTTGGCATTCGGCACAAAATGAACACTCTCAGCGCTGGAAATACGGTACTCGCGGGACTCTGGGAAATGTCTGAACCACGATAAAACTCATCTCCAATGCCATCAACACTTCCCATATTCACAATCTTCAGGATTTTAAGGCAACGGAGGCGCCCCAATGCCGGAAGTTTCTCGCACCAGCTGCAGTTCTCCAAATCCAGTTTCACAAACATTTGAAGAAAACGGTCGGATTCAATGCCCCCCATCCATGTTGCAAAAGCTGTTCCTTTGTAGTTTTGAATTGCTAGATTTTTCACACCGTCACCCAGCTTCAGATTTTCGAGGACCTGGTCCTCATCAAAATTGCTTTCCCTTCTAGCTCTCCAATGTAGCTTTAAACTCTCAACCTTACACTTCATTAGTAAAACGGTGGTTTTGGCTTCTACAGTTCCACTTCTCACGTTCTCGAGGCCATGGACGCTAATACTTGAGCACCTGTTTGGAACTTTCATCTTCTCCCAAACATCAATATCCCCATTTTGGTCCATAAACACCTTGAAGGAACTCTTGGAATACTTGACAAATTCCATCAAACTAGAAGGAACAACATTGTTCCTTCTAAGTTCCCTTTCGAGGTAGATGTGCCTCAAACTCCTCGACAAATCCTCAAATCTTTTCGGTGAATCTTCTAAACCATAAAGCCTCAAGGTTTGCAGATTATAAAGTAGGCAAATCGTTTCTGGCAACCTTACAACCTTAGTCCTTGAGATATCAAGGTACTTGAGGCGTCTAAGCTTGCCAATTGAACTCGGTAGCTCTTCAAGTGACCCATCCACGATAATTAAGACACGAAGACTTTTAGCACAGCCTAGAATGTCTCCCAGCAGCTTATCTCTCGAACCATCATTCCTTTCCAGACGAAGTGTCCGTAATTTTGAAATTTTTTCCCGCAATAATCGTGATAATCTCCCCTTGCGATTGACCAGCGACAAATGCATGGCTCCCGAGCAATCCTTTGCTTTCACTTTACCTACAAGGTTCAGATAATCCCGGGATCCCTGAGGCACAACCACATCCCATAAGCTATCAGGCACCTTGCACGATTGCCTGTCGAAATCATCGTCTTCGGAAACTTGCAGGAAACCAGACTTGAGTAAGATATCATAGTACAAGATTCCAAGTTCTAGCATGTCCGAACCAGTAGAGGTGAGATATCCCTGAGCCATCCAAAGCTCCGCAAGCTCTTCCCTCCGCATCAAGCATCCTTTTGGGAAAAAACAGCAATACTGAAAGCATCGTTTAAGCGGCAATGAAGTCATGGAATCAAAGCACAGCTGTGGTATACCATACTTCAATTTGTCACTAGCTTCATCATCCGACCACCGGCCTTTCATGCGCTTCATCAGGCTCCCCAAAAGCTTTATGTACAGTAGGTTACCTTGGCACTCTTTCACAAGGTTTTGGCTTTTTCCCTTCAGCGTAGCATCATCCTCGCCAACTGATATCTCATCAAACAGCGCCATACAATAATCATTTGACCTCAGTTCCATCACATGAAAGAAACATGATTTATCTCTAGGTTCACTTCCAGTAGTTATCAGTATTTTAGAGCCTTTGGAACCTCCACAGGCTTTCAAGTCTTGTATGAAACTGGGGTCCACTTCGGACACCCCGTCAAGCACTAGCAAATATCTTTTCCCCTTCAGTCTAGCTTCAAGGTTCCTCTGAATAAGTTCCTTGCCTGCCTCACCAACGGGGGTGCGGGTGAGAGTTGTTAACATGGACTTGGCTATCTTGTCCTTGTCGAAGTTGTCGGGCACCTGCACCCACATCCTCTCATCAAAGTGAAACATTACCTCCTCATTTTTATAGACTAACCGAGCAAGGGCAGTCTTTCCCGTCTCTGCCCATCCCACAATTCGATTCACCGGCAAATCTTCATCGTTGTCTGAATACAGCAACCCAGCAACTATGTCGTCCACCCGCTTGCCAACGATCTTTGATTCTGCAGCTGAAACATCCACCACACCCTGCATCTCTGCGCTTCTTTCCCTCTCAGCCCCGTGGGATACATTTGAAATCTGAGTTCTTCCTTCCTCCAATAACAACTTTAGCACAGAGCGTATATGTTCGAGTCGTCTGATCGTTTTACACCACACCAGATACGAATACACTGGCATCACCAATTTTTTATTGATTAGGCGCAAAAAAATTGCTTCCATCGACGTCGCTACACATGCACTGACTGGTCTCACCAAATATGTACTCACTGGCCTCACCAAATATTTATCGCTCGTCTCGCCCCATATTGTTCCAGTGTCTTTGGGCGCCTTGCGATCGGCCAGAAGTTGAGGACGCAGGTGATCATGTACGTGATAATCACAATAGTCTAGCAGATCATCCGCTTGGGAAATCGCAACATAAACTTTTTCCAGCCAACGTTCAAAGTCCGGTGAAACATTGATTTCTTTCCACTCAGCATCACCAAGTATGGATACACGCTCATCGTCGATGTCAATCAACTTCTTGATCTGGACAACCACATGCTTACTGAGGATGGTCTTCTCGTTAGCCAATCGTTCTGCTTTCTTCTGCAGCGCTTTCATCTGGTCCCCAATTAGCCCGCTCCTGTCAGCCACGTCTTGTGGATCTGAAATGTTACTGGCACCGGACGAAGTTCAGCCATTTGTTGAGCCTACTCACTCGCAGAGTCCGCAAAAGACGAGAGAGACAGGATACCTTTCCGATTTCTTTCACCAGGCTTGTATGAGAATAAGAGATTGTTTACTCGTATACTCCGTCCGATCCCATATTAACGTTGCTCTAATTTTATTAGAGAGGTCAATTAATCCCAATAATTATTTGGACCCATTAAATACAACCTAATAGAATTTGAAATTCTCATCCCATTCTAGTTTGGGATTATAATCAAATGGGATTTATAGTATTAGGTTGCAAAGAGAAATGAGATTGGGATCCCAATTTTCCCATTTACCCTTTTAAAATTGGGTAATTATTGGTAACCAATTAATACCCGATCACTTCTCATATTTTATTTAGTGTAATAGACTAGCTCAAACTTGAATATTTTTTACTCTTTTATAACTATTTTTATAGTTACATTTTCAAAACTTCGTCAAATTTTTACGACAGTATACGAGTTTGTTCGAGTACAAATCGTTTAAAATATTTCGAACTCGATTCAATTCAATTGAACCTGTAAAATCATGATTCACCTCGAGATCGAGTGATATTAAATTAGTTCAAAATCGAAATCGAGCC
>JAUOBV010000003.1:829243-843754 GCA_032360425.1 Rubia occidens
GTTTTTAACTTCAACATAACAGCAACCTTGTCATTTCAATAGGCCTCCAGAATTGCTTTAGTATCATAACAATGGTGAAATAAATTCTATTCAACTATTCTCCAAATCCATTGCTATTTTTAAAACGAGATGGAGTATTCCTAACTCTTAATTATCCCAAATACATAGATATTGCAGCAGTATAGCAAGACAATATAAGCATAAAAGGTCCAAAGAAATATCTATCTATGACAGAATCCACCATTTTTGTGTGAAAATAAATCAGATTAAAGGGTGAAGAACATGTCGTGTCATCTAATTTCCATTCCAACACACTCACAAAACAAGCAAAGGGGAAAAACATTGGCATTGACACAAGCATTAACCTAGTGTAGCATTTAGAATCCTTCGGCTGGCAAAGATCTCAAAGTACACAATCGCACAGCAATAAAAAAATATTACACACAATCTCCTTTTGCATTTGTCATTAGCTAAGGCACTGAATGTCCCGCTACACTTCAAAATGTTAATCAATCAGAAAATCATTGAAAAGATAGCAGCCTTGATTCAAAATCACTTTTAAGAGAAGGAAACACTTTTATCTATGCCACATTTGGATGGATCAGCAAAGCACGTATAATCTGACCTGTTTAAAAGGAGGGGGAAAGTCCTACAATCATAATTGGACCAAATTTAAAGGGATGAATTAAAACAAAAGTATGCGCAGATCCCAATAAACAAGTGTCATATGATTGCTACCAAACCCAAGAACTATCAAATCAAGAACCATGGTCCACCAGAAACAGATTCATCATAGTTTCCCACAAAACTGCCTAATATTCTCCCTTTCAGACAGGTCATATAATCAACAATTCCCTCCAACCAACACAGTCGAAACAATCATATTCGCGTCAACTCAAGAAAGTATAACCCGCCAACATATCATAAACCAAACCGAAAAAAGGAAAACAAAACATATCAATAAACTGAATGAAAACAGATGAAAAACTCACTGGGCCCATCCGTCCTCGAGAATCCCCTGTTCCTCCGGGGTCCAGTCCTGTGACATTCCATGCAGATTAGGCTGGAACCTGGTTGCAGAAGCAGCAGGGGAAGTCTCCAGAGCCCCAGAAACCAAGGTGTTGCCATTGTATGGAGCTAAAGCTGAAGGGTGCGATTGCTGCAGCTGAATTGATGGGGAAGGCGCTGATCCTCCCGGCCCGCCATCGCCACCCCCACCGACGTGCTGATGGCGGTGCTGCAGATGATGATGATGCTGCTGCTGCTGCTGAAAACTCCTCTGCTGATTAGGGACCCCAGCTGCTGCTTGTTCTTGATGATGATTCATCATACCGGATGAATTGTTGGCCATCTTCAAAACTCATGCACGAAGAGTGAATCCAAGAAAATCCCAGAAATGGATTCCAAGTAGGCTTAAATCAAAAGCTGTGGTGATGGAAGAATGCTTATTGGGGCGGGTTCATGTTCTTGCGGTAATGGGGTGATGCGGGGATGGTGCTTTAAAGCTTTTATGAGAGAAGCTATTAATAACAAGTAGTGTGTGAGTGCGTGAGAGAGAAAGAGAGGGATTCTGGAGAAAAGAGCACGTAGTGGAATAGTAAAGGCAGGTTTCTGCGAGTCATAAACTCCCCCAAAAGCCTAAACCAAATCAAATTCTTACTGTATTTTGTTTTGCGCCTCTACTGCGTACTGCTGGTAGAAACTGTTCGTGTTTAATTGGCCTCTCCCATTTATTGTATTTACTTAACTATTGAAAAAATTAAGGCTTAAACTGTAAATTATAAGAAATTAAGGTAAAAATTGTGGATTGCATTAATCGGATCATAAACTTATAACTACTTCTTGTTGTATAATAAATTTTTAATATTACAACTACAAGATTTTACCTTTCTATAATTCAAATTTAACCCGTCTTTCCATATCCTTATGAAAAAACGATCTTTCCTAAAAATTTGCCAAAAATTAACATTTCTTTACATCACCTTATTATTACTAAAGTAGTATCCTTTTCATTTTAGAATATTAACTCCACCGCTATATCCTTTCCTTACCTGCTCTCTTCAATTTGAATGTGAAAATATAAAAAATATATAATATAAAAAATATTTTTAAAATTGCTAAATTTAATATGTAATTTAACTAATGCAGTGTATAACATAAAAAATAAGTGGTATGTCCGCCTGACAAGAGACTCACTCTTTCTTTCTATACTCTAATCAAAGCATGCTAATTCCAAAGTCATATAACAATGGTGTATAAAAGAGTAAAATTAATATGCATCTTTTCAAGAATGTAAAGAGCGAATCAAGCATAATATTCATACACATATAAGATATGGTAATCTAAAATCTTACAAAATCTCTACCAAGTCATGAATACAAATTAGATCCCCAAACAAATAAACTATTCGCTAAGCATTGAACCCAATTTTACCATTGGATTCAATGCCCTTGGACAAAACTAGGAAGATTAAAAGAAGAGAGAAGTGTTATTCCCTTTTTTCTCTCTACCTAATCTTAGAAACTAGGAGAATAAAAATTACAACTAATGCTAACTTTTTCTAACTCTCTAAAACCCTAGTAGACATAGGCTCTTTATATAGTAGGTAGGAAATTGGCCTTAAAGAGGCTCAAAAC
The DNA here is from genome assembly GCA_032360425.1 of Rubia occidens. Taxonomy (NCBI): domain Eukaryota; kingdom Viridiplantae; phylum Streptophyta; class Magnoliopsida; order Gentianales; family Rubiaceae; genus Rubia; species Rubia occidens. The sequence goes on from JAUOBV010000003.1 coordinate 831,880, forward strand.
TAGAGAAGCCCTAGGCTGATACGGCGGCATAGACCCTGCAATAGCATACGGCCCGCGCGTCACTAGCTACACAAAAGTGCACGGACCCTGCAATAGCATACCCCTTATTTAAGCCTTTAAAATGGAGAATCCAAAGTTTAGTCAACCAATAGATAATTTTAACCATCATACACCTAAACAAAAATTACACGTATTCACCTCACTAAGCGAACCTTAGAGAAATACAATCCAAAGGTTTGCCCAAGGACCCAAAACTAACACACGAGGATGACGGAAAGAACGCTATAGCTTCACATTCCCCCTAGAAAATTGTCACTGTAACGACAAAAGAAAATGTTTGAATCCATATCCATACAAAATACACATACATAAGCAGAAAGAAGATTGTGGATTTGTGTAGGCTGGGAAACCACCAGCCCCGCGACACAAGTAGCACTTCACTCCGGTTCCCACACGCACGAATCACACATAGGCAGAAATGAGAATGAAGTTTCACAACATGCCTTGAAAACCACTTGTCTCGCAACACAATCATTACTCCACTCCGCTTCCCACACACAACACACACATAACACAACACAAACACAATACACAGGGATAAAGGAGACTGAGGCTTCGCATACAATAGGAAAACTACAAGCCTCACGCCACAAGAAGTACTCCATTTTTCCTTCCACACACAACACATCAATAGAAAGGAGACAACGACCTCGCATATGCCTCTGCAACCTGCGGCCTCACGACAAGCAGTACTCTATTCCGCTCAACACATATAAATCACAATTAAAACAAATCACATCTCAAAATAAATAATTGGAAGCATCCCTTAAAGTGAGAGCCTAAATTACACAAGCTCACAACCGTCAGACCACTGCAGTGTTGCTTATTCCTTGATAACTAGGGATATTAACATATCAGTATAACCAAAAATCTACATCATCCCCAAGGAAACTATAGAACCTTGAGGTATAGTTTACTGTACAATTTCTTAGCACATTTAAAGACAATCCCTTTGCGCGAGTACCATTTTACCAAGTACTAATACTAGCCACAACACAAGGCCAATAAAAATAGGGTCAGACCCCAAAACATCAAAAGATGAGAAAACCCATGCCACCATACCTCAATTAAATATGAATGTTCACCTTTCTAGAAAACAATTCACACAATTAACAAACAAAGGCATGATATGACTTACAAAAAATACAATCTACACCTTGATGATAAGAATCAAAAGATAACACATTCCTCACAACTCGATTTAGCATACCTCAATAGCAGTGGCAAAGGATTCAGATTTCCTATTAATCAACCTTAAAACCACCAGGATAAATGCATACTTCGCTTTGAAATTAAATCGGTCCTAACAGCTAGACTAGTTAGTTAAAACAAGATAATACCTTCGTAGGACCATGAGGTATTATCTAGATCCCCGAGAATAAACCACTAAACATTTAAGGATTTGGAATATTTAGCAATGAGCTCAATATATCTTGTCTTATTCTGAACATCTCAATTAGTTAGAAAGACTATATATCGTAGGACAACGGGGAGTCATATACTATTCATACTTCTATAAACAAATAAAGGTTTTAGCACATTTATAACACACATGCAAAGAAACTCATATTGATGAAATCAAAATTATGATATTATTTGACATAAAAAGAAAAATATAACCAGACATTAAAATCCCTTATCAAAAAAACAAAATTAAAAGGGTCAAAAGCTCCAGCCTCGACAATAGATTACAAATTACGAGGTCGAGTCACTCTAAAACCCACCCCACCCACTTCTATCCAACCCCTTGTTTAAGCCTTAAAATGGAGAAGTTGGAGGTTAGTCAACCAACAGATAATTTTAACCGCCATATGCCTAAACGACAATCTCACATTTCACCTCACTGAGCGAACCTCGGAGAAACACACTCAATAGGTTCGCCCAAGTACACCAAACTTACACACAAGGATGATGAAAAGAACATTTCGGTTTCGCATTCCCCCTTTAAAATTTCCACTATAGTGACAAAGTCAAATGTTCGAATCCATCTCCGTTGAAAATATACATGCATAAGCAGAAATGAAATTGTGGCTTTGCGTAGGCCTGGAAAACCACCAGTCCTGCGACACAAGCATCACTCCACTTAACTTCCCACACACAATACATATAAAGAACACACACAAATCACGCATAGGCAAAAAGGAGAATGCAGCTTCGCAACACGCTTGGAAAACCACAAGTCTCGGAACACAAGTAGTGCTTCATTCTACTTCTCACACACAACGCACACAACACAATACATATGGATAGACTGCGACTTCTCATACATTTGGAAAACCACCAGCCTTTCGACACAAGTAGTCCTCCACCCTGCCTTCCACACACAATGCATATACGCATAACAAAACACACAACACATCGATGGAATGAAGACAACAACCTCGTATACGCTTGGGAAACTAGCAGCATCGTGACAAGTAGTACTCTATTCCGGTGGACACACATAAATCACACACACGCCAATCACAGACATTAAAAATCACATCCAAAAATAAATAACCGGCAGCAAGGCTTAATGTAAGTACCTAAAGCACACAAGCTTACAACCCTCAAACCACTAAAGTATTACTTATTCCTTAAAAACTAGGGATATTAACATACCAGTAGAGCTAAAAACCTATATCCTCCCCATAGGAAACTATAGGACCTTGAGGTATAGTTTACTGTTCAATTTCTTAAAACATTTAAAGACAATCACTCGACACGAGCACCATAGTACCTTGTACTAATACTAGCCATAACAAAGGCCAATCAAAATAGAGCCAGACCCCAAAACATCAAAAAATAGAAAACCCAAGCCACCATACCTCAATTACATATAACTGTACATCTTGCTAGAAAACAATTCACTTCATTAACGTGCAAAGACAGGATCAGCCTTACAGAAACACAGTGTACACCTTAATGATAAGAGTCAAAAGACAACACATTCCTCACATCTCGGTTTAGCATACCTCAATAGCAGTGGAAAAGGATTCATATTTCCTATTAATCAACGTTAAAATAATCATAATAAATGCATATTTTGCCTAGAAATTTCATTGGGCCTAATAGCTATACTAGTTAGTTAAAACAAGATCATGCATAGTAGGACCACGAGGTGTCACCCGAATCCCCAAGAATGAACCAAACAACATTTAAGGATTTGGAACATGTAGCAATGAGTTTACTATATCTCGTCTTATTCTAAAAATCTTAATGAGTTAGCAAGACCGTACCTTATAGTCCCATAAGGAGTCATATACTATTCCTATTTCTATAAATCAGAAGCTTTAAGCATACTTATAGCATACATGCAAAGAAACCCTTATTAACGCAATCAAAATTATGATATTATTTGACATAAAAAGAAAAACATAACCAACCATTAAAATCCCTTATCGAAAAACACAAAATTTAAATAGTCATAAGCTCTAGCCCCGACAGTAGATTACAAATTACGAGGCCAGGTCACTCTAAAACCCATTTCTACTCATGTCTATCCCACCCCTTGTTTAAGCCCTAAAAATAGAGAAGTTAAATATTAGTCAACAACAATATAATTTTAACCGCCATATGCATAAACGATAATCACACATATTCACCTCACTGAGAGAACCTCAGACAAACACATTTTCCAGGTTCACCAGAGTACACGAAACTAACACACAAGGATGGCAAAAAGACCACTGCGGCTTCACACTCCCCCCTAGAAAATTGCCATTGTAGCAACAAAAGCAATTGTTCGAATCTGTCTCCATTCAAAATACACATGCATAAGTAGAAAAGATATTGTGGCTTTGCATAGGACTAAAAACCCACAAGCCCCGTGACACAAACAGCACTCCACTCCATTTTCCACACACAAAGAACACACACACACACTTCACACATAGACAGAAAGGAGAATGTACCTTCACAACACACCTGGAAAACTACCAGTCTCGCAACACAAGAAGTACTCCACTCAGCTTCCCACACACAACACATACACACATAAGACAACACAAACTCAATTCATAGGGATAAATGAACTATGGCTTCTCTTACGCCTGGAACACCACCAGCCTCATGACACAAGCAGTACTCCACTCGGTATTTCACACACAATAGATCAACAGAAAGGAGACAACGATCTTGCATACACTTAGGAAACTAGCAACCTCATGACAAGCCAGACTTTATTCCGCTGGACACACACAAATTACACACTCACCAATCACAAAAACAACAAATCAAATCCCAAAAATAAATAATCGGCAATAGCGGTTAAAGTAAGTACCAAAAGCACGCACGCTTAAAGTAAGTACCAAAAGCACGCACGCTTACAACCCTCGGACCACTACAATATTGCTTATTCCTTGAAAACTAGGAATATTAACATATCAGTAGAACCAAAAACCTACATCATCCCCATAAGAAACTATAGGACCTTAAGGTATAGTTTACTGTTCAATTTAGCTCATTGAAAGATAATCACTCGCTACGAGCACCATAATACCAAGTACTAATACTAGCCAAAATACAAAGCCAATCAAAACAGAGTCAAGCCCCCAAGGCATCAACAGATAAGAAAACCCAAGCCACCATATATACCTCAATTACATATGATTGTACACCTTGCTAGAAAACAATTCACTCCATTAATGAGCAAATGAAGGATCATCCATACAGAAAACATAGTGTACACCTTTATGATAAGAGTCAAAAGACAACACATTCTTCACAACTCGGTTTAGCATACCTCAATAGCAGTGGCAAAGAATTCAGATTTCCTATTATGCAACCTTAAAACAAACAGAATAATGCATACTTCACTTTGAAATTACATTGGACCTAATAGCTAGACTAGTTGTTAAAGCAAGATCATGCCTCGTAGGACCATGAGGTGTCACCCGGATCCCAATAATGAACCAGTAGACATTTAAGAATTTGGAACATTTAGCAATGAGCTCACTATATCTCGTCGTATTCTAAACATCTCAATTAGTTACCAAGACCATACCTTATAAAACCACGAGGAGTCATATACTATTCCTACTTCTATAAATCCATAAAGGTTTTAGCATACTTATAACACACATGCAAAGAAACCCAGATTAACGAAATCAAAATTATGATATTATTTGACATTAAAAGAAAATATAACCAAACATTAAAATCCTTTATAATAAATTAATTAAAAGGGTCATAGGCTCCAGCCCCCAATAGTAGATTACAAACTATGAGGCTATGTCACTCTAAAACCCGCCCCTAGAAGCAACCTACCATCCACAATTCTCTTCTCCATTAGACCTACCGTCTTCAAACACCACCAACTCCTAACGAAGAGCCAAAATAAAGGATTTTTCCTCGCATAGAGTGTGCAGTCTCTTCAGCTCCAACTCCAGAGAAGCACCACAAGAGCCTTCACTGCCACAGGAACCATTACCCACATGGTGATTTCCATATACACCCATTCCCTAACTGGGAATAAAATTATTCACCGGTCCCAAAAACATAATAACAACAAGAAAAATAAAATATTAAATAATTTACTATATTTTCTTATAAATATAGATTATATAAAATATCATACCTTCCCGAACAGTAGACCTTCTAACCACCACGGCATGTGCACGCATTTTAGAAAAATAACCTAGATTATTTCCCACATTAGTTCCTGGCCTAAAAATACATCGTCGCTTCAAGGTGGCATTATGGTAGACTCCCTACAAGAAATAAAAGCATAACTGGCCTCCATCCCTTCACACACATCAGACAAACATCGCACAATATCAGTCCCAGATTCTTGGGCTTAAAATTCACCCAAGTTATGGTTTCAGGATCCCAATCTATATGATAATATGCAAAAAAAAAAAAAGAACTCAGGCTAAACTTAGTACCAACCTCACGACATATCCTCTCAAAAGCAATCAACGTTTCCATCCCATTTGGGTGCAATTGGCGGAAATCTTGTACGAATCCATCACATATAAGATATGCTCAGGAATAGGAAAATGCAGGCCATATTGAAGCTGATAATCATAAACACCAACCATATGTACTGGTGGCTGCATTACAAAATATTTGATATTAGGGACTGTAACTTCATAAGCAGAAAGGAATTGGTAGTTTTCCCTCAAAATAGACACGTCAGTTAAAGTAAAAATATTACAGCTCGTCATTTCTATACTTAGGTAGAAAATTATTACTTAAGTAGAAAGCCTAAAACTTAATTTAGAAAACTCTTAAATTAAGTAACAAATAATCTTAACTAAACCCTTTTTATATGAGGTAACTAATGTTATGGAAGGATAATCATTACCAAATCCAATTCACTTTTCCCAAGCAGCAAATACTTACTCCTTCGTCAATTACTGGCCACATAATGCACATTTAATATTTTCATGTACTTACTAAATGTCCTTTATTCCAACTTTGAATATGACCTCTGAGTTTGAAATGAGCTCCTCGACTAAGGGGGCTTATGATATACATCTCTCCTAACCACGCGAAGTCCGAAACAAAGGTAATACCTCAAGCCATGTGAACCAAGTAAGGGACTATTCACCATAGAAGAGAGATAACCTCGCTAAAAATGACACCTAGCTTATGGCGAGCCATCCTACGCGAACCTACGAGACAAAGAAATTATCACCCATGACCACGCCACTAAACCATAATTTAGGAACACATCCCATGATCCACACGAATGACGGAATACACAAGTCATAAATAGACTGATCCAAGCAGCAGAACAAGTAATGACATTTTTTAATACTACCCATATACTAATAACATACAGACTTAGGCATCAGAGAGAATCTCGGAGGACTTTCCCGGGACCCTATTATGCAGGATCCACGGAGCCAACGAGCAACGCAGCGCTGATTTTAGATACTATGTCAGTCCTAAAGTAATTCCCCGCATCTGGTATTTAAACCTGACGTCATTAATCCCCTCGCATTCCATTCATTCGAATTATCACACATCTTTGTCCCTTATAAACACCAATCACTCAAGAAAACCTTAATAACCTCTTAAATCTGTTGCACCTGCAGATACCATCAATATCTCTTTATAAAGGGGTTGAAATTTTGGTCAAAATCTGAACCAAACATCAAGGATTTTAAAATTTTGATCACATAAAAAGAGGTGGGGTTGTTTCCCTTCTCCTTATGTTATAGGAGTTGCATGTGATGTTTTTTTTATGTTTAGATGGTTGGTAATTCAATTTTTGAGTATGTTTTCTTCGAATTCTCAATTTGAGTAGGGTTTTATACCTATATTTATTTTTGTGAATGTTATGCATATTTTCCATGTATGTGTTGTTTGGTGTTCGAAAACCTTGTTATTGCAATTTAGATTTGAATTTGGGCTTGTATTTTTTGCAAACTATGTAGTTGGTAATGTATGATTTCGTGTTTGATCAAGTGTTGCACAACTTATCAGTCATTCGGATAGGTGTGCGATGTCACATTCATGAAGTTCATGAATGAACTTGAACATGAGGTTTCGCATATGACATATCGAGCTTACCGATATGTCAACAAAATGGGTGCAAAGTTGCATACACACATGTGTTCGAAATTATTATCTGGCTATTGGCTTGTGTGACACCCTCCCAAAACGGGGGCAATGTGGCCTATGCCCATATGAACTAAAAAAAATTCGTGTATACTGATGATTATCTATTTTCATGTTCCACATATGGCACCAGTAAAGAGGACTAAAAAGAGGAACTTGAGAAAGAGCAGGGTCACCGATCCCTCCAAGTCGAATAAGACGAAGACTGCATACCCCCCTCCACCTCCAACGTTTGATGCTAAAAGTTTTCTAGAGGAGGAAAACGAGAAGCGGTACATGGATCTGCGAACAGATGATCAAGGAGGTCAGGGCGATAAAGCCCGAAGAAGTAGCAGAGTTACATTTGGATGTCTTCCTCGAGTCCTTCAAATCTTTGGGCATGTAGGGCTTAATTTTCATAGACAAATTGACCTATGCAAATGGGGTCTAGGAATTATATGCCAACCTCACGAGGTTGAGTACAGACGAGTACTCGTGTTAGATTAACGAGAGGACCATTGTGTTGATTGTCGATGTGATCAACGAAGCGATCGAGTACCCTTTCATGTCGAGAATACAGAGCCTCTAGGGCTCGACTTCAGAGACTGATGGCCTAAATGAGTACAAGTGGATGATGTCTCTGGGAGCCTTGACCCAAACCTCATGGTGGAGAAATATTTGAAGATGGGGGTGGGTTGTGAAAATCCTATTCTAATAAATGTAATAGTTTATTTTGCTCAATTTCATTTTGTAAATATATTACTAGTTTTATTAGATAGCCCTAAAGAAAAAATGCAGTTATTAATAATAATAAACATATGTATAATTACATATACACAATGAAATAGTAAAATAAAATAAAACTTTTTTAAAAATATTATTAAGTTATATAATATAAAAAGGTAATAATGAAATAATATATTAAATATTAAGTATTAAAAACAAAATTAAAACAAACAAAAAAAATGTAACAAAACACAATGTGCGCAGATTGTGCGTCTGAGTCATGTAGGCTCACTTTAACAATGGCAACATAGTGTCATTCACATATAGTCAAAACTGTGCAGAAAGAATAATAATTACTCTTACCTTCTATGCAGAGAGTAGACATTTCACAAATCCGAACTCAAATCATTCACGCACAGTCCACAACATTTTCAAATTCTAACTCAAATCATTCATTTCTTTACTCACCTGCGGACCATACACACATACTTTAAACCCCTTCATTTCCATTTCTTCATACACAAACCAAACCCCAATTCACATTCCAAACTTTAACACACACCTACTCCAAATCTCAATTAAAATCCTTCATCTTCATACACATATCGTACCCCTATTCACCTCAAAACCCAGACTCAAAACACTCATCCCGTACAAACAAGGAAGAATCCCACATCCAAAACCTGTATCTTAACTTAAACCAATTCCCTATCCTTCTATAATATCATTTCCAAGTCTATCACAATCATCCATATTTCAAAGGAAATATTCTATATATTCTATCTTTGTTCAATACAAAGGCAAAAGAACATGAACTGTTCTTCTTTTCTTTTCCTTATTTCCAATTTTTTTCTTTTAAAAAATAAATATAATCTAATGTTGAAAAAATTATTAGATTTAAGGAAATCTCTAAATTTGGAGTGTGAGGAGGCCCTTCTTCAATTGAAAATGAAGTAAATATCCAACAAAGCAATGAAACTATATAGTACTCCAACTTCTAAAGTTACATACAAGGCCATATTAAACAAATTTTGTGAAATTTTAATAAAATAAGTTCTTACATTGATATAATAAATACGGTTTATCATCCATTGCAAACAATCCTTAACATGCAACATGATTTGAATAATAAAATTTATATTTTATAATATGCAATATGATTCTAAGATTGGAGATACAGTTTTATTAAAACATGTGATTTTTATTAAGGATTTACAACAAGAAGGGGTTTTTCAATGTTAAAAATAAAAATTATAAATATACATCTCAAAGAATGTGGGTATTTAATTTATCCATTTATTTTTACCATACGCAGTAGAGATGGTCTCATGTGAGGCTATATAAACTTTAGGCAGAGGTCTTTATGCAATTCTAACTCTATTCTAGCCCCAGAGACTTATCTCTAATAATTTTACAGGGACCTATAGCTAATATTTTTCAGGTGCTTTTATGTCCAAATTTTCCCATCATTTTCCCACCATCTGCAATCTGCAAAAAAAATGATTTTTAAATGTTTAAAAATAAATAAAAAAATCAATATGCTCATCGAAATAAAATTATAACATCATCTACAACTAGCATAACATCAACAAAATATCATAAAACATCAACTAAAAATTTGCAGTACAAAATATATGTACATAATAAAATAAAATAGCAAAAAATTATAAATAATCAAATAAAAAGAACAAAAAATTGAAAATAAACGTCGACTACAACTAACAAACATCAACTAAAATTCATAAATATTATAAAAACATCAATCTTAAATTATCAATTTTTTAAAAAAAAACCAAAAACACCAACCAATATCAACCAAAACCTAAAAATTTCAGTTCATATCACTTAAACTTCACTTAGAAAATGAAAACCGTTGATATAAAAAACACTACAAAAAAACCAATATCACCCAAAAAATACAAACATCAACTCATATCACCTAAAACTCACCTAGAAAATGAAAAATATCAGCATGAGAGAAAAAATAAAAATACCAACTCATATAACCGCAAAAAAACTATAAAATATCGACTCATATCAACGAAAACTCACCCGGGAAATGAAAAATACCAACATAAGAGAAACTTAAAAAAATAAAAATATCAACAAAAAAGCTTCGGGTTCTAAATTCTTCACTCTGAAAAATTATTTAAAAAATCAAGATTAAAAAAACTACAAATATGATGGTTATATCATCTAAAAACTACAAACATCAAGTCCTAACACCTAAAACTCATCTGGAAAATGAAAAACATCAACATGAGAAAAAAAGACACTATAAACATCAACTCCTATCAACTAAAAGGTACAGTATCTCAACAACATAAATTCTTTTAAAAAAAGTTCTAGTAGGGTTTGAACCCGTAACTATAACCTGAAAGACTAAAGCACTAACCACTACACCAAACAACATTTATTAATCATGTACTCATCTCAAATAATATTGAACCTCAGCATTTATATCAAGAACATAAATACTTCAAAATAAAGGTCCTGGTGAGATTCGAACCCCTGACGTCTAATATCAACATCAAGAGTACCAACCACTAGACCAAAGAACATTAACTGATCATATGTACTCAACCAAGTTAATATTAAACCTCAAATTTTTTCTTCGAAAAAAATAAAACACAAAATTAAACCTCACCTCTGAGACGCAAGCTCACCTCTGCACCATTAAAGTCTATCGCCGCGTAAGTCACTGAGTCCGTCGAGTTGTCATCGTTATTCTGGTGGGCGCGGAAGATGTATGTGCGTCGTCTTCTTCCTTTGGACTCGTGCATCTCACACGCCTTCTCACTTCATCGCATTCGTCGTTGTCGATCGAGAAACGTTGTCGTCGTTCTCGCCAGAGCACCTTACCATCATCCTCACAATAGTAGCAGAAGAAGAAGCTCAGATCGGCAGAGCGGGTGCGCAGTTACCGTTGACTACGATCGAAGCTCCACCACCAATCTCGCAACTTTCTATCGAAGCTTCCAGTACGCACCGTCGCCTCCATTGCAAGAGTTTCGAGTTGATAGGAGAATCAAATCTTGAGCGAAACGTAAAGAATCCACCGCTGCTAACTATGATCAAACGTAGAGAATCGATTCGATGGAGAATCGGTACTGGAATAGTGGTGAATCAATGCCCTAGCTCCGTCGCATCGCCGGCAGAAGAAGGATATGCACGGTGGCGGAGCGACGGTTATGAATTTCAGACGATAGCAGAGGAGGAGCAGACATGAAAAAAATGAAAATCCTATTATATGTGTGTGTGTTTTATAATTGCGCAATATGTTCTTGGATTTATTAGCAAATTTGGAGAAAACCCCACCTCAAATTATATTTATATTAATTACATAATAGAACCTTCCTCAAGTCTAGCCTGCCTAAAACAAGACTTTGTGTATGCAGTAAATTATGATTGAAAATCCAATTTGTGTATTAGACATGAGTAATAATACCGTATACGGAATAATCTTCCATAAAAATAAAATAATACATCCCTAGATTGGATAAACATTATTCACTATCATTTATTGTTAAAATTTTATAACATGGAAGAGAAATTTATCCAC
>JAUOBV010000003.1:843854-855017 GCA_032360425.1 Rubia occidens
GCAGTGGCGGAACCAGAGGAAAAGTTGAGGAGGGGCTGTGGCAGCATCCGAGGGGGTTGATACTATTTATTAGGGCAGCATCCACCGAGAATAGGGGGATGTCGCACCCCCCCAGTTCCGCCACTGCATCTGTGTACCCTGTTTGTGTTCATCATCAGCTGTTCTGCCAACTCTTTTAGGTAAATTAGTTTTGATCTTCAGTCGCGAAATTGCACACCAAGGTTGTGTTTGGTGGAGATCGATATTCGTTTTTCCCTTTAAAAATGCTTTCTACTTTTAAACTTATTTTTAATGGTTCACCAAACACCAAAAACTGCTTAGTTTATAAGTCAAGTATCTCAGCCTAAGATCATCATGTATGGTGCACTCTGAATCTCTTGGCTACATGATTGCTGTCCCAATTGGCATATTTTTACCGATAATGGTCTAATTTTGACCTCCAAAAGATATGATTCTGCTCATTATATCTTCTCAGCTGAATCTTTTCATCAAGAGAGAATATAATTATCTGATGAAGTTGATAACGGGCAACTTGGAGAATCAAGAAATGCTTGGAGCTAGATAAGAAAGTATAGTCCATTTATTTCAGGTTAAATTGCACAAAATTACTTTTAATCAAACTTGTTAAATTCTAATCACATATTTAAATTAGGGATAAACGCATTCATGCCTCTCAGTTCTTGTGTTTGTGCAGATATACCCCCGAGTTTTTTTAAAGTGCATGCGTACCCCTGTCAAGGTCTGAAAAATTGGTCAATTTCGGTCATTCCCGGATTTAATAGAAATGACCGTTTTCGCCGAATCCGGGAATAATCAAAATTAAACGGTCATTTCTATTAAATCTGAGAATGACCGAAATTGACCATTTTTAAGACCACGATAGGGGTATGAATGCACTTTAAAAAACAATTGGGGGTGTATCTGCACAAACACAAAAACTGGAGCATAATTACCCTTTTCCTTTAAATTAATACATAATTATTAATCAATAATATTATTATTAAATTTTCTGTAATACGGAGTATTTAATGTCTAAATATTAACTTTTTGTGTATTGTTAACTTCTCATTATACGTATTACGTATATTTACATCCAAACATGCTTATTGGAGACCGTAAAAAAGATTTGCAATTCAATTTAGGACATACATATTAACTTTTTATGTGTAGTTATTGTACGTAAATACACATATTTATAGGAAAAAAAATACACATATTTATAGTCAAACCGTGTTCATAGGAGACGGTAAAAAAACACTGTCCAATTTAATTTGGGACACAGAGAGTACGATTTTATCATTTCCTTTCCCCTATTATGTTAAAACCTCAAAAAGAATCTAGCAGTAGTTTCTTTTCTTCCTGCAAACTAGAGCTAAAGCCACATCTTAACTGAATCTTTTTGCTCCTCTATCCCGTATCATATCCAAATCGAGCACTTCATCTTTAACTCTATTGTATCCTCCATGACAAATAAATCAGTGTTTCAATACTACAGTTTGTGCTAACTTCTTTTTCCAGTTTTTCATGCTTAATCTTCTTAAGATAATATAACAAGATATACGGAAAGAATCTAATGCACCTTCTTCATTCACTTCCGTCTCAAAGTTGGATCAAGAGTTTGTTCGCTTGTCTGAAATATTTTATCTGTTTCAAGATTAAACCATTTCATATGATGTATAGTAGCTCAAATTTCTGTAGATCTCACCTTCAGTGTTGAATTATCTAGACACCACAGAAAGCCTTTACCTCTTACTTACACCAATAATAATGATTGTTAAAATCCTATAACAGCCCTGGAAAGAAAAAATTGCTATCAAGCAAGTTGTTTGTGGATTACTTGCTTGAGTAGTAGCTGCAGTTCAGGCGAACAAAGCGTCATTTTTCAGCTGATTCTTCTAGCGGTGAAACCTGATCTTCACCATTGTGGAAACCAGAGAAACAGCTAATATGCTGCCCAGCTACCTGCAGAAAGAAAATGGGATGTAGTTCAGAGTTTCTCCATCATTGAACACTTAAAATGTAAACCAAGATGTTCAAGAAGTGCAACTTACTCATCAGGCTCAAATACGACGAGGCAGCCTCTGTAACTCCAATGCCACATGAACAGCAGTATCAGCAAGAGTTGGTGCACCAGAATTTCTGATTTCACCGACTATCGATTCAATTTTTAGTATGTCTGATATGCTTATGGACAGTATCATTGCGTATGATAGATACTGTCGACAGGAGTAACCAAGAGCATGGAGGATTCGCTGCACTAATAGTAGTGGAATGCCCTGGTTCCAAGAATCTAGGATGGCTGAGACTTTGGGGAGGTTTGTAAGAAAACCTGTTGTAGCTTCCCTTGGAGATGTCTTGAACAGAAAAATGATACACTCAGAAGCTAAGTCAGGCACATTCTCTTCATGGGATTTAGTCAGCTCTAGCAAGACTCCAACATTGTCACCAAAATCTGCTACGTCTCTAATATAATCTTTCTGATCAAGGGTAAACTGTCCTTCAGAGGAGTTCTCATTGAGTAGATTGGCTTCTTTTCCAGGAAGGGAGCCCTTCCTACTGCTCACTGAGCGTAAAAGGAATGCCCTGCAAAGGTTGAGAGTTGGTTTGATGAAATCTTCCATCTCCCTAGAGCAGACAAACTCCAGAAGGTTACCAATCTTCCTGACTACTTTTAGTTGGGATAGTGTCTTGGTTTCCAGTTCTGGGGCAGATGCTAGAGCAAAACAAAGCATGACATTGCTTGTATTGGCAGATGAAAAATCACCAAGCAAAAATTCAAAGCACTGAGACACGGTCTTGGCATGAAGTATGTCAGAAATCTTTATGTAGCCATATTCAATGAGCATCAGAAGAAGTTTCTGAGCATACATAGGAATCGGATCTTCATCTTCAATCAAAGAAGGGTAAAGAGGGAGAAAATGAGAATTAGAGATGGACTTCAACTCCTCCAACCTTTCCTCATCTTCTTTTCTTTCACTGAGAAAGATCACAATCGAATCAAACAAAATCTTCAGACACAAGAATCTAGCATCACCATCTCTGTTGCCCTTGTATAGAACGGCTAGACTGGGAAGAATTTGACCTGTAAAAATGTCACAGCTTTGTTGAACAATGGGAGGTTCTTCTGCAATCGACTCAAGTACTTTCAGAAGCGTTATTTGGAATTCATCTCTACCCTGAAATTCATGAAAGGAACTGTTTTATGTCAACAAATATTCCCAACTGATGTTTTAATCCTTTGCTGCTGCAAGAACCAAGACATGAATCATTTAAAACACGCTCGCTAGAAGATCCTGAGTTGATTTTGCACAACATATCAAATGAGAAACTACAGAATGTAAATTATTTATTAACTTAACCCACATCACCAATTACACCTATTGACCAGCAAATCAATGAGCACACATTGATGCAATCTATTTGAGGACTCATTAAGTGTTCCGTAAAGTTTCTATCAGGAAACGTATTCATCAAACTGATTGCACCTGTTGCCTTCTATGCGTTCCTCTATTTCATTTTATCCTACTTGGCACAAAGGATGCTTCTAATAAAACATCCTTCTTCACTTCTTATATTATATTGATGAAAGAGAATTAAATAAAAATAGTTTGGGGGCTGGTAAAGTCACACTTAGAATGGCAATGCGTATTTTAACACTTGGAAAATAAACATGGTAAACCCAACTAAGATTAATTTTGAAACGTGTTCTTAAAACTGAATCTGCTGAACCTATAAAGTGATTCTAAGAAACCAATAATAAAGCTCTCATTATGAACACATTTACCTGGAATGGTGATTCGGCAAGCTTGAGTAAGTTTGCAAATTGTTGCAGCACTTGAGAACTAACCACCCGATGCTTAAATGAAGAGCTCCCAATAAGGTTTAGAATCACAGGAAACATATGAATACTGCTCTTGGGAGGATTTCTACCAGTGAGACCAGAAAAATGCCCACGGCGTCTCCCACCCAACAACTGCTGAATCTCTGCAATAACAGTATCCAATAAACTTGGTACAACTGATGCCACAACAAGCGCGAATACACTTAAACACTGCTGCACATAGTTGTCCTTCTCCTTAACCAGCCTATCTACATTTGATAGAAGTCTTGCATTGCAGAAGAACTGAGGCAACCATCTCTGACCATTTTTGCTAAGCAGGGCCACAAATAAAAGAGCCTTTCCCCTTAAGATTTCATTTCCCTGCTCAATCAAAGAAACAAGATTTGGGACGATATTCTTGTCATCCCCCAACGAAAGCAGGTACTTTCCGATGTTTGTGTTTTCAACCATAGCCATGTTCAGAAGGTTTAATCGAATCTGCTGTTCGCGTGAACTACCTCTTCCCAAGATTGACACAGTATCCTTGAAAGAGATCTTCTCCATAATGCGTGTGATACATGGAGGGTTGAAACGAGCTAATCGTACCAAACAAGACCCTGCCGTGTGTCTCATGCTTTCTTGCTTCCCTGGAGCTCTATATATAAAACAAAGGTTGCTAATCACATCCTGGCTGGTGAAACGTGTTCCCCAGTACCCTCCTTGACTAGTTATGTTCTCTATGGTCCTTAGTGCGTAAAGTTGAGTTAAATCATCTTCTCCATTTCGCAGAACAGATGAGACCAAAGAAATCAGAGAATTTGGGACCTGTAGGGAGACAAAAAGATTATTCCCACCTTTTGATCAGGCAATAACATGTTATCACTAGAAATCATACACAAAAAATTGGTAGCCTGTATCATAAGCAAGTGGGTGCATGTATCAGGGTAAAAAGAGACTGACCTGCCATCCAGGGGATGGGCGATTTTCTTTAGATGGAGATTCTGGAGGATTTCCCACTCTCAGTTGCTCATTTTGAGTAGAAATATAAAACAGCAATTCTCCCAGAGCTGCCATGGAGAATCTTCTAACTTTCTCCTGCCTATCTCTGAGGCCATCTGTTAGCGAGCCTAAGATACCAGAATTTGCCAAATCATCTCCAATGAAAGTAGAATGTCGAATCAACAACCCCATGAGTGAAGCGAGTTGAACACGCAATGCTGAAGTCTTTGACTGTCGGAACACTTTGACGATGACCAGCATAATTGGTCCATTAGTCAAAATATTTGCAGCATCGGCATTACTGCTTAATATTTCAAGGTATTTGATCACGGATTGCTTCTCACCAACTGCAGTACTACCACTGATAATACCCGAGATCTTATTGTTCATAGCATCCAGCTGCTCATTTGTCATTTTGACAAAATCAGCTGCTGGAAGAGCATCAAATGGAACAGATGGTGTGGAGTCTAGTCCTTTATCAGATTTTTTGCTCGGCATAACAGGTCTGACAGAGAGATCAGAAGGGTGCCAAAGCACCTGAGAGATATCTGTACATGATTTTAAGCAACCGGAATCAAGGGGCTCAGGAGCATCCTTTACCCGTACTGCTTTTGGCTGAGGACTTGAATTCGGTGGAAGAGGTGTCAGTTCAACACGTTCTGAAGATGGTTCCTGCTCAAAGGTTTTCAGGTCACTGGAGGTAGGAGAGCTAACTGCAAGGGATGGCTCTGAAGGAATTATGTTGCTGTCTCTGTCAATTTTTCCATCATCCTGATTTGGAGTTGACAAAATAGATTCAGCAGGACAGGCTACATTTTCAGATCCATCAACTTCATCATTTACTTCTTCTTCTGGGTTCTCATTAAAATCAAGCTCCATGTCATTATTGTTAATTTCCACTTCAGCATCATTTTCATGACCATTAGGTAATGGCCGGCGATAGTTCTCTTTCTCATTTTCCCTCAACAAATTTGTTTTGGCAATTCTTGAAAGCCTCAGAAGATTAACTCCTCTTGCATTCACATTATCCTTTGGTCTGTCATCAGTTTTTCTGCCTGAGGCCTTGGTTTGAGTTTTCCGGATGCTATATGCTCCCTTCACAGGCGTTTCCTTAGCCTTCATCTCCATTGAATTCTCATCTCCCTTTATGCTGCTTTTAGAATCTTTTCGCTGTTTGTTTGGGGTCTTGCTTTGTATAGGTTTCTCACCGTTGCGTTCAGACAGACATGATTCAGATGAAAGTTCAAGCATATCCGTAAAAGCAGGCTCGGAAGGTAAAGGCAGTAGATCGAATTTTGACCTCCAAAAGGCATGATTACACAGGTCCAGCCACTGGATCCTTTCAGCTGGATCTTTAATTAAAAGAGAGTTTATCAGGTTGACAAAAGGGCGGCTTGGGGAACCGGGAAGTGCAGGAGTTGGATCCGAAAGAATTGATTTAATCAACTGCGTAAGCTCTTTTCCCACAAATGGTGGTCTCCCTGCATAACATTCATAGAGCACACAACCAAGAGCCCAGAGATCCGATGCAAATGAATGGACCCCTCCATCTTGAAACAACTCTGGAGCCATGTAACAGGGAGTTCCACGCTTTGCTTGAGGTAACTGGACCATCAAAGAAATATGAAAAGTGGATAATGTTAACCTTGCAAGAAGCATTAAAGTTTTATAGAGAGGACTAGACCAGAAAGAAAAAGGAACCCTGCTTCCCATAAAAAACATACATATCCTCACACAGAGCAGTCAGTTTTCCATATCTTGAGAGAACAAAACAGCGAGAATTACCAGTGAAAATGGTGTTTTAGATATGTCACTCAGTTTTCTTGCCAATCCAAAGTCACATAGCTGCCACAGATAAAAGAAAATTAAAGCATTCACTTCAACGAAAAGGATGGAATAAAATAGAATTAGGTAGACCTTGAATTGTACCTTCGTACTCCCATTTTCATCTAACAGAACATTTGATGGCTTTAAATCACAATACACAATTCCCTTCGAATGTAAAAACCTAATACAAGACAAGTTCCACTTCATTATAAATTCCTTATAAAGGTTTAAAGAAGCACTCGATATTATTGAAAGACAAGTTTCTTACTGCAAAGCTGTAACAATGCCAACAGATAGATCATGGACTGAATCTTCCGGTACCCTAGTGTCCTGCAATCCAATTTTTAGATCAACATTGAAGTATCAAATTTCAAACAGCTCCATGGGAAGTCTGAGGCTCTGAGCTCCAACATCTCAGACATTGCTTTTAGAGCTCAGACATTGTAAAAAATCAATAAATCTGTTTTTTCAGATCCTTAAAAATAAATGCAGCATGACAATGAAAACTACAAAATTCCAAATGAAAGCAAAGGAAACCAATGGAACTGAAAAATTCCTTGGAAAATCTGGAGTGCAGATTGAATGGCTAGTCAAGCATGATCATCATGACAAAGACTGATCAAGTCTATTTTGATTATTAGCAACTTTCTAGTTATGATATGCTTTTACAGACTTCAGAGAACTTTTCCAGTTCCAGAACTGGTATGTAGGTGCCCTGTGACCTAGACATGGGCAGAATATATAGACACCTCAGCATACAAGCAAAAGGGGCGGGAGCTTTCACATAGGTTGCTTTTTGACATCAATTTTGACACTAAACTAGGACCTGCACTTCATAGTAAATCCAATGACTGTCTGCAGGCGTCACAGCATATGCTATCTCAGTTGAATACGGAGAGCAAATCCAGGCATGTTATGTCCGGTTACTAGAGCTAAATGGCCAAATAAATTATGGCATGCATACATACATACAACAATTAAGCCTTCATCCCACGAAAATGATGGCATACATATCAAAAGAAAATGCAGTGTGATGATGTCAACGGTGAATACCTGCCGCAATAAGCTCATGAGATCTCCTCCAACACAGTATTCTAAGACTAACCACAAATGAGCTGAAGTTTCATACCTGAGATCCCATTAAATAGAGAAATAAGAAAAAATCCTGATTCTTATCTAGAGTTATCCTAAGAGAAATCACTCAATTCATGACAGATGGAAATTTATTTATTGTCGCAGAAAGTCACTAGATCTTACCAAGAGTAAAACCTCAAAACGTTAGGGTGATCTAATGAGTGGAGGATTCGAACCTGCAAGTAAGAAGCAGGTACATTTTATATAGCAAAGAATGGACGGTATCTCGATCCACATGCTAATGATTCTGAACAGTATATAATTTCCACCACAAAAATGTAAGCCAGAGTTTATGTGCCCACAATAAGTCTAATGATGGACCGGAAGAAAAGATCAAATGTCTTCTCCACTATATGTTACTCAAGAACATAGTCTAAATGGTTTCTTTTCAACCAAGCTCACCACAGGATGGACGGTCAAGGGACATATAACAAAAGAAAATAATTGAAATAAACAAAGTGAAATTATGTCTAAGCCAGAAGACCCCATTCTACTAAACAATCAAGAAACTATCACTTTTCCTTGTGGGCGTGTATAGATGCAGGAAAAACTGCTAGATTGCTCAATATAAAGTACATCATACACAATATTTGATAACTATGCAGATGAAAAGTAAAGTGGAGCTATATAGGTTGAAAGGAACAAAGATTCCATAGTCATGTAGCACTTATTACAGGTACTACAATACTGTTATATGTTAAAATGTAGAGCTACCAACAATCCTAATAAGACATCCAACTAACATAGTAACATGAATACCAAACAATCGTAACAAATCTCAAGAACATAAGCAATCTAGTACAATAACAATGAGAAATATAAATCCACATCTCAAATAGGCTGCATCTACAAGATTGCATATTCTACACCTTATCTGAAATCCACACACAAGCTCAAAATTTTCAAAATGAAACATTTTCATCATTATTTGAATAAACATTTCAAGCACAACGTCCACCAGTAGTTTATTTCACATGAAACTCAAGAACATAGTAGCTGTACTCTGCAATTTCTTATTCTGAATCAGCTCCAATGACCTAAAACTTATGTGGTTCAACACACACGTGGAATTTCAAAGCGAGCTGGTTACTCTTCCAGTGAGTGAAAAGAGAAATCTATGAATTAGACCAAATAAAATTACAAGGCAGTAGATTCGCTTACTTCCTGCAGGACCTTGCTCTTTTGAGACTTATCCACACTCTTAATAGCAAAATACTGAATGGTCTTCTTCTTTCTTCCTTTATATACCGTCTGCATCAGTTAACATCTTTCCATCAACATTTAGCTCAAATTTACAGCTCAATTCATACATAATTCGTTAGTCATCATTAATTCTTTTCCAAATTAATGAATAAGTTCAGTTCCTTTTTTCCCCACCGTTTTCCAACCAAATTTTTGGGGAAAGCATCATCAACACAGAGAACTTAATTCTGAAAATAAAATTAACAAAATTCCCATAGTTTTCCAAATCCCCATTCCGCAAAATGTAAAATCAGAAAACCGGGAAAATAAACAGTGCTAGATTTAGTCATATTCATATTCACAATTTCCGAATCCATCCAACAGCTAGCTAATTCAACACCATACCGAGCAGATTTAAGGAAGGGAACAGAAGAAAACTACGCAGACCAACTGCGCAGGAAACCTAGAGAAGAGAAAAGGGATTACGGAGCATTTTCCATGGCCGATGGCTTCGTAGATATGATACTGATTCATCTTCAGAACTGAGAAGGAATCAGCTAGGGCTCGCTACCGTCGATCTTGACTTCTTGAGGAACAGGGTGTGCGGGAGAAAGGAGGAAAGAAGGTTTTGAATTTCAAGAAATGAAGACGTTAGTGTGTGAGAGAGAGTTTGCGTTAATAGTGGATAGAGATGGCGAGTGAGCGGGAGAGAGGAAACCTGATTTAAAATGCACTAGTCCCAAGCACCATCACTGTATAATGTCAACCGGATATTGAGAGTATGTACAATGTGCTCAAGTTTGGGGCTCAATTCTGAAATTGGGATGAATTTGAGCCGGAAAATCTTCACAATGGGGCTCAAATTCGGGCTCAAGTTAAAGAGAGGAATTGATCCGGTTGAGAGCATGTGCAATGGTGAACTCGAACTACTCCGACTCAATTCATTAAATAATCAATCTCTCTCTTCCACATCAGCATTGAGCCCACAACTAAATCACTCATTTTTTCTCCCCACAGTGGTTGAGACATTTCTAAGCCCACTCCATAAACCCCACTTGATTCTCTCTATCCTACTTATTAATTTAACATTTAATATTTAATTTATATAAATTTACCTAACAAAATAAATTCAAATATGAAATTTAATAATACATTTGTAATTTATGAATTTCATTTCATTTGGAATTTTTTACCCAAAAATTAATTTCGAATTTTAAAATTTATTTTATGAACCATAATTAAAATGAACCATGTATATATATTTTATTAAAGAATGTAATTTTGAGTTTTAAAAAGATTCAAAAATTTAATTTAGATTTTGAATTTATGTTTTGAATTTTTTTCCCATGCACTTCGTTTGATTCCATGCACTTCGTTTGACCGGTAAACGCATGGAGAATGCTGGGAACGGTAACATTTTTGCTGGAGAAAAGCTGAAGGGGACAAGGAGCACGTGGGGCTGGTCAGTATGTCAGACCAAGACCAGGCTCAAAAGCTTGGGACAACAGCTTGGGCTCAAGTGATTTGAGCCCGAAAATGAGCCCCATTGTGGGAATTTTCGGGCTCAAATGCACTCAACTTTCAGATTTGAGCCCATTGATGAGCCCCATTGTACATGCTCTAAAATGTGGCAATCACATCCTAAACTAAAAAATGAAAATTGTTACTGTCACATAGAAGAATGGACGAAAAGGAGACGAACCTGAACATCTCAAATGAGGTGGCCTTGCTGAGAAACCTCAGCAATTGAGTTAGACCTTGTTCTCTCGAGCTTATTTGGATTTCAATTCAAATCAGATCAGATCAGTATATTTATACTTATTTTAGTCCAGATCAGATCAGATCAGTTCAGTATATTTATATTTATTTCAGTTCAGTTCAGTATATTTATATTTATTCAGTTCAAAATATTTATATTTATTTCAGTTCATCATATTTAAATTTCAGTTTATCAGTTCATTTTATGAAACGATGAATTGCACATACACATACAATAAAATGAGCCTTGAAATAATTATATTTTATATTAAAATTCATGTTATTAGAATTTATTTGCATTTCAATTCAGTTTATTTCAGTTCAATTTATTTCAGTTCAGTTAAACATAAACCTCAGCAACTGAGTTAGTCAAAGCATGGTATTCATACCCGATGGGAGATGGTAGACAACTTGGAAGTGATTATCCCGGGAGGACGGAAGAC
>JAUOBV010000003.1:871050-881190 GCA_032360425.1 Rubia occidens
TCTGGGTGGGCCAAAACCAAGGCAACCAAGCTTTCCAACTCCAACAGCCTGAATTAAACAGAATGCTACAATGTGAAATTGAGAACTCCATGAAAACAAACAATAAAGAGAACTGCTGTATTTAAACATAGTAGGAGAAGAGAAGACAATTGGCCCTAAAGCAAAATATTTTATCAAGTGATAATTCATTCCAAACAATCTACAACTTAAGTACATTTAAAAAGAATTATATGAATTTAAAAAAAAGGATCATATGCATGTTCGTCAATATTAATCTAAATTGAATAACATTTATGATGTGTTCCAAACTTCCAAGAAAGATGATGCTACAATTGGTTGATTAAGTAATTGTCACACAAATTTTCCACTGGCCATTCATATTTAGATCTATTTAGCGTGAGCGGCTTTGGCAAAAAACGTGACAGAAGAATGAATGGATTATAGATGAACTTGCTAAAACAATCCAGTCAGTCGCTCATTGGAGCAACATAACTAAAGACCTGACCGGAAATACTACCTCAAACAGTTTAATTACTGATCAATAACTACTTCCATGACACCACTACATGTGCTGTAATGGATGGATTATAGATGAACATGCTAAAACAATCCAGTCAGTTACTCGCTCATTGGAGCAACATAACTAAATACCTGACCGGAAATACTATCGCAAGCAGTTTAATTACTGATCAATAACTACTTCCATGACACCATTATATGTGCTGTAATGGATGGATTATATAGATGACCTTGCTAAAACAATCCAGTCAGTTACTAGCTCATTGGAACAACATAACTAAATACCTGACCAGAAATACTACCTCAAGCAGTTTAATTACTGATCAATAACTACTTCCATGACACCCCTACATGTGCTGCCATTTTTCCATCATAAGCAAGTTCTAAACCGCTTTTCAGAACTATGTGGAAAACATAACAAGTCTACTTAGGAAAGCAAGTTAAACTTAATAAGATAACCGACTAAATATGAGATAAGAATGTGTATGAGCCACACAAACACGAATTCCAAACATTGTTCAAATAACAACTCCAGGTAACTGGAAGAGATCATCATCAGTGCTCAAAAGAAACTCTCTTCTCTAGAAAGAGACGGCTGTCGTGCTATATGAGCATTTCAAAAACTAAGTCCAATCTTTAATATGTAGCCCATTCTTTGTTTCCAAGGGAACTTGCCAAGGTTGGAGAAGTCATGAAGAAACAGTATTACCTTTGATCAGAGGTGGAATAGTCTAGAAGGAAAACCAGACTACCATGAGCACTTCGTGTAAAACTCCTCAAAAATAAGCATCCACTCAAATAAACTGGAATCTTTTACAGCCACTATGTTCTATTAGGTGTCTAATCAACACCACGAATTGCTGGGTTCCTGCTCTTGATTAGCTGTTAAAAGTATATAAACTTCAGTGAGAATTATTGGAAGTGAGGATAATTTTGCCAGAACCGACAACAGATATGGATGGAATAACTTGTTCAAACGCAAAAGGAAACATTTAAAATTTACAGCAACAAATCCAAAAGCAACTATATCATCACTGGGACACAACAAATCAGCCAAGTGGAAGAGAGTAACATACTAATATTTATGTGAAGCAAACCACCACAATAGTGGGCAAAATTTTCATATAAACAGAGAATAACTCAATTACCTTGTACAAGTACTTCTTCCGCAGTTTGATGGCAGTACGTATGCATCTCTTGACCCTGATCTTTAACAAATTGTCATTAAATATCTGCAAGAGGATGTTCCCAAGTTATTAATATACTTCGTAAGATATGCTAGGAGCCTGGAAAGGTACAAAGAACATTCTTAATTACAAACAGGAACAGTAATATGATGTTTGCAATCACAATCAGATGGAAGTGACTAGGAAATGATAGCGGTCAGGGGGCAAGGATGTAACCCTCTCCTCTACAGAGCTATTCAAAGTAGCCTATTATGGTAGAAATCATGATTGCAATGAACAACATCATGCAAGAATAATATACACTTTTGAACATATAGCAATACTACAGGAAAGCATTCAGCAACTAAATCAGAAGAAGAGTGACTATGCAAGGAAGTGAATTTAAATTTATTGAACTACAATAGTTATTATCACTACTCCAAGCATAATCCACCTGCCTTGATCAAATCATCTATTGAATGCGTCTCTCTAATAATTTTCTGCCGATTCATGATAAGAATAGCTGCCACACAAAAAACAGGTAACTCATCATCACAATTCTCCATAGCTGTCAATGCCGAGCTAACATGGAACCGATCATTTCTGGACCAAAAAGTGTTTGCCAAACCACAAAAGGGGTGAGGTGCTGCAGACTTCAATCCCGTGTTGTTTGTTACAGAGTGCTCAAGAGGTGCCTTTTTGGATGAGGAACCACCCTTTAAACTACCTGAATTGTTCTCTGCAATTTCTTGCTCAATTTCTGCTACAGAGTCGATCGGTATCTGAATGACTAATAGCTCTGGGCAATTCTCCTCCAAGTGACACGCCAAAGATTCATCAAAATCAGCAGCCCACATCATCTGCAGGTTATCAAAAAAGTGAGCAAGACGCACAGGCACATTCAACACGTGTTCATACTTCATACCAAGCAACTTGATAAGAGTATCAACTATGGATCAGTATGAATCTAATAGATTTACATGTCAGACACACATATAGAAGGGCATAAACACATCTGAAAAGATAATGATGATGAATCATGAAGTGACAGTCAAATTATTATGAGATATAGAAAATATGAGTTTATCAACTATAGCAATCATATGATCATTCAATTTAATTCTACAGAACAAGTAACCGTTTACATAAAAATATCGGTCATGACAGGCTACTTTTTTTTCTCAGGCAATCAACACATATTTACCACTAGCATATCATAGTTTGGGTTCCATTGATTCTAAATCAACCGACTATCACACCTGGTAGAAATCTCTTTAGCCAGAAAACGGAGCCATTCATGATTAAGAAATACTGTATAATTAAGAAACGGTGTCTTTTTTTCCCAGCCAAAATAAGAATGAACTTATCATTCAAATATGGTTTTCAAGTATTAACTAAAATTACTCAAGTAAGCCTGCGAGCTATGAGTAATCTTAAAAGGAGTGTCTCAAAGAATATTAACGGGCATAAGAATATACATTCAAGACATTTTTAAGCAAGACATTTATTAGTGCCACTCTTTCACAAGTGCTAGGCAGATACTACAGGAACAATCATGACTTCTACTCCTAGCACATTCAAATATTATTCACATAATGCAACATCGTAAGTCGTACTGAGCCCATTAAAATTCAGTTGAAAGAATGACTGAGCACAAACCTCCCACATAGATAGTGCTTCATTGAAGGATAACTCTCGACGGAAGAGTACCAGCAGCATGCGAAAAGCAAAATGCAAGCTCTCAGCACCTATGTCAGAAAGATGAGAGAACATTTCTCGGTCTGTAAGCTCCAAGATATTCCATAGTGTTTGCAGCTGCTTTATGACACCAGTTGGCCCATCCATTTGGAAATTTTCACGCTGAAAATGTATAAGAGAGACATAAGAGGAAAAACCATAATCAAAAGGCAAATGTTGAAGCCAGCAGATTTGAATGCATACCATTCTTCGTAAGAGCATCTCAAAGCACCAAAAAGCATCCGCGTTATCCTCAAAGAGAACAACAAAAGGAGAAAGCAAATCACTCATACCTGCAGTCAAAAATCAACAATATTAGACCTAGTATATCATAATAACCTAGAGATGCACATTATAACTACAAAAAATTGCCACAAACCTTGGCAATATCCTGTTCTAGGATCAACCCATGCATAAACAGCGAGTATGTCAGACATTCGAGCCAAGTTCCTTGTATCCTCATAAAATTCAAGATGACTGTCGGTTCGCACTACGTCAACAACTAAAAGGGATACAAAAACAGAGATTTCTCAGACACAAGAACATCCTAGAATTTACGCAAGATTCAAGAACATAGATTGCATCTTTAGCAGTTTTTAAAATTATATGCACAAACACTTACCAATTTGGTGTAGTGTCCAAAGCCATTCAGACACCCTCTCTTCACTGCTAGTCCCGACATGAGAATCAGGAGTGTTAAGAGGTGGAGATCCAGGTGTACCAGATATTCCAAGTCTGTCAAGCATCTCATTTTTAAACACTACATTCCCACCCCAATGAACAGGACTATGCCCATCTGTGCAAACCACTTCGATTTCAGGATGAGATGTATGTAAGATATCATGAGGAACAGAATTGCTTGATTCAAACACTAGATCTTCATTGTTACTAATTCGAAAACTGTGCATGGGCTCATCACCAAATCTCAATCTACGGCGAGTGGAAAGTCCCTCATCAAGCGACCAACGTCCTTTCTTATCATTTTTTTGTCTCTCAAACAGATCGGTTACAGGTAAAGGAGGGAAATCAGAATGAGTTTCAGATGGATAGGTTGACTCATATGCTTCATTTCCAACCTTCATGGAACTGCATTTATAAGGACTAGAAGTAGGAGATGCGCGTGGAACACTAGAGGAGTCACGTGATGCATCATTCATGCACCCTCTAACACATAAAAGGTCACCAGAATCACTAGAGCTTTCTCTTTTGCCTGCACATGATGTATCTACAAGTTTATTGCTCCCATTTGTGTAACTGCTTAACTTGTTACCATCAACATCAGATGCTTGTCCACTTTGGTTTTCAGCTTCCCTTATTTCCTCATCTTTGGAACTTGTTCTCATATCCATGACCTTAGACCCCACAACATGTGCAAGAGAACCAGTTCCTATGCTTGAATGCATCATTTGGCACTGTTTAATGAGGTCTCTATATCGTTCTCTGCATTTATATTCACAAAATCTTCAGTTCACATTTCTGGAGCAGAAAGTGAAATTGGCAAAGAGAGAAATGATTGAGGTCGAGCCTCTAAACAAAATTTCATGCAATTTAATTATATACTTGTACAAACTTGCAATAAGTATTTTGAACTATCAGTGAATGGGGATACTGAGACAATAATCAAAGACTCGGTTAAGAAGTAGAGAGCAGAGTATGTCCCTTCATGTTTGGTATAATAGGTTAACTAGATAACTGAAAATAGTACTGTATGGAAATCTTATGCAGGCAACAAGGTGAGTAGGGTTCATTAACCAGTCATCATATACATACAATTAGATTATCGTTTCTAAGCAGTTAAAAATGATTTAGCTAACATCTAAATCAACTAATCGGGTATATTAGTGAAAAACTCTTAGGACTAGTAAATTCCATATGCTCTTGTTCAACCTTATCCCAAAAACCACAATGAAAACATTTAACAAAAATCAAATAATCACAAACAAGATAGAGTAATTTAAAATAACAATTCAGCATAAGACCCTACTTTTCTTATGTTCAAAAGCATCAACAATCCTCAAGAAATAAGGAACAGAAGTAAGAAACTTTTCCCAAGAAAATGCTTTCATGTATGTTAATGTATAGGAACTATAACATCTAACACTTCGACATGCATAAAATAGTACATCCAATGATAAACAGACATAATTTGCAGAAAGTATAGCCACCAAGATAAGAAATTGGCACACCTCCTGGCATTTCTTAACTGCTGTCGATACTCTGCAGTGCTGCCCAAAGCATAGCAACCCAACAGAAACTCCCATACGTGTGGCCTTATAGATGGATCGATACCCTGCAATAGAATAAATATTACAGCGGGGCATATTACTACTCTTGAGGCTAAAGCAGAAGAAATAAGTACAGAAAAGAATTGGTAATTTGATGATATCTGTCCCTTACAGTAACTGGTTGGTCCCATCTGTAAAGGAGTCCACTAATTTCATATACAAACATAATTTGGTTACAACTCAAGCAGAAAATTTTGATAAACTAATTGTCGAGATAACAGAAATAACAGCTAAGCTTTATTTTCCTACCATGTTAGTTGGCAATATGAATTTAGTATTGCCATCATGTTCAGAAGAAACAGACACTCACGCTTACATTTAATCATGTGTGATGCTTAGTTCTATCCAAGTCCTTTCAAGTCTTCATTACCTAAAGCTCAATATCTACATCTCGGGTTAATTCAGGCTAATGAATCCAAAAGTTTGTATCCCAACTCATGCTGCAATGAAGGCCTGTAGAGAGAATGGAATATTTATAGATACTTCAGAGGGGTGAGCTAAACTATTTTAATATTGGGAAGCCATTAGCAAACTGCCTTAGGAACTCTTGATTGGATGGGCTCTCTAAATTAAACCAAAAAAATCTGAATCTCTCGGCTTTAATAGACAAGCAGGAAGTCTTCCACTTTTAGAATACCTCCTACTCCTCACTGTCCATGTGAAGAAAGTAACTTAAAAAATACTCTGTCTCTCTCTATGTGTCTTATTTCAATATTCATCAATAAAGTTGATGTTATTTGGGTTGTAACAATTTATAGATATATAAATATGAAAATTACCGTGCGAGATATTACTACTTTAATCACAACAAATGTTTTTAGAATATCTATTTTTTAAAATTTATTATTATACATAATTTAAGATATTAAAATTATAAAATCATCATTGAAATGTGAAAAAAAGGAAGGAAGATACAATTGGAGGGACAGAGAGAGTAAATGTTTCACAAGTGTAGTTAGAGAAAGAAAAAATGTACTCCCTCCATCCCTCTGTTTTTGTCTTACCACAAAAGAAAATCATTTTTTTAAAGTCATTAAAATAGCATAAAAATAGCTTGTGAACTTAAAATTATTTCAACTATTTTTTACATTCAAAATTTTGCCAAAAATGGAAGACAATAATATAGGGACACCAAGTAAGGTACGTAGGACACAAATAGGGGGACGGAGGGAGTAAGTAAGAAAAATTTATGAACGGAAAAAAGGAAGATCACATATCAGGATGAAAATCTATAGCACAGAAATTCCTACCCCCAAAATAATCAATTTCAGTACTTTTTGAAATCCAAAAAGCTTTCCATCACTATCAAAAGTAGCCTGCCACTTCTCGGGCTTAAGCATTTTGTTTATCTGCAATTATAAAACACCATAATCAGATACATGACACAAATCACCATTACAAAACATTCTATTACAAGTGAAATGATTCTACAAGTTTATCTCAAATCAGATACAACATGAAAATACTCTATGAACATGAACAATTGCTGTTTGTATGATATGGCCACCATCTATGATCTCCCTCACGGAATCATAATAATCAGATTCAGTTTCTATGTTCTCTTGATCAGTAGAAGTCTAATAACGGTATGCTGCCTTACTAACACCTAAGGAAGATGGCACTTGGATAAATGTGCATGAACATCTATGCGGTGTCATCAGAAAGATAGAATAAAGTATAGCTCGTTCCTAGAGTTATGATATGCTGGCCACGATGGCAGGAGATGAATGCAAATGGTTTTGAGAAGGATGGTTTTCACATGGATGGATCTGCCATTTTATCAGATAAATTATCCACGCTCCTCTATGAGTGTTATTTACCAGGTATTTATTATTTAATACTTAGTCGTATATTCAGATGACATCTATTCAGAGCAAGTTAAAAGAACAAATTGAACACGGTCAACAAACTATCTGCAATCCGAAAAAGTCTAGCTAAATGCGTTCAAGTTCAATAATGGTTTGTTTGGGATTTGTTGTTTCAAGCAAAGGCATGGAAGTTTATCCTAACAAGATGAGATCTTGTCAGATTCGACATAATGTATAGTTTTAAAAATCTAAAAATTTAGTAACACAAAACTAAATGTACTGAGGCTTAAACATGCATATTGGAGATCGTGAAAAAACAAGTGTGATGTTAATAATAGGATGGAGGGAGAAACTTAATTAGCCAAAAGCTGGATTAGGCTAAACAAACTATTCATGCTCAACAAGGACAGGAATTCTATGTCGTTACTTAATCAATTTGCCAACTGCATCACTATCTTGTTCATAAAGAGTTTCTAGTATATCCGGATTAGGAGAACCATCTATCAATTCCTGAAAGAAGCAAAGTCACTGACACAGGACATGGGATTCTTTCTAGAATTAACTCACCTTTGTAATAAAACAAAAGGCTGGTGGGAAGAATAAGGTGGAAAATGCACTTAGCAAATTACATGACATTCTTATTTCCAAGACTATTTTTATTAGGTCTGGTTCTCCAGAAAGACAGTATCCTATCTGCAAAGATTTCAAGTTCATATTTGATGGTAACAGTCTCTAGCCAGACTATCCTCATCATTCTTTGTGAGATCATTTTGTTTCTTTACTATACAATGAGCTGAACTAGCTTAATTCTTTTACTCTAATCAAATAATCTATAAGCCTGACAGCAGATATCCTTAACCAACTAGTTTGTTATAGGACTCTCCTTCCAGCAAGCTATAGCCTATAATCGGAACTATACTATAAAACTGATTCCTTATTTTTGATACTGCACATACTGACTATATAGCCACGGCTGAAATCAATTTCCCCCAAACGTAGTGCCTTATCATAACCCAATAAATTTAGTGAGAAACCTGTGGCACTATATTTTCATCATAAGAGTCAAGTTTGAGGACCTAAAATACACGTTATATCATAGGCCAGACACTTATCAGTTGAAATCTGGTCATTTTGATGTACATTCAAATAGAACATACATCATAATCTATGTGCTCGATCAAAACAGCAAATAGTAGTTAACAGTGTATGTAGAATGCGAAAGCCATAAAAAGGAAGGGGAAAAGACAACCTTAGGATACACAAAAGAGATCGGTAAGAATTTAGAGTCTTACAGCTATAACAACCTTTATCGGTGATTGATGAAGGCATGGTTCCCCAATGTCGCGAACTATTGCACTCACTTTTTGCAAATTTACAGCACCTCCTTTCACACATTTCCATTGCTTTATGTCTCCGTCAAAAGACATCAGACAAGCCCCTCTATCAGAAGATGCTTTCTAGACTGATGACCCAATCTCAGCTTTTAGACTGCATAAATCACGATCAACATGTTACATGCCCTCAGCATGAAAACGAAATCTGTTTTATTGCATGCACAAAAGTACTGAAGACCGGAAGTTAACAAACATAATATTGCAATACTGATGCGTTCATTAGCATTACAAAAACCACAACATAATATTGTTGGGAAATGCTAAAATAGTTCTCATCCAGATCCGAACTGAAATTACACTGCGGATTAAACGAACGAAGAATCACGATGGGAAAAATCAAGGATTTATAATTTCCCATCGAATTGTAAATCAGTATTTTTCATATTTGTTTTACTTAACCGGCGGCGATCGTCACGAATAACGTAACCGAAGCATAACGGCCCAGTTTTGTATTACCTCCAAAATCCAAACGGCAAAAGGAAATGCAAGTGGAATTTTCCGATGAGAATGCGGCGTCGGCCATTACCAACCGTTTCCCACTCGTCTTCCCTTTCACTCTTCGTTTCATTGTCATCGCTAATTTGCGCTTTCACTTTTTCCCGATGCATCGTGTAAAATGTGCTCCCCACCAGTCACAATGACTATCCTACCCCTAACCAACCAACCCCTTTTATTACTACTAGCAACATGAGCACGGGCACTGCGAGATGCACGATTTTTGTGGTATACATTTTTATATTATATTTTATTGATGATTCTTTAAATATGGTGTAATATTTATATTTATGCTTACATTTTTATATATTTCACTGATAACTCTTGATGTATTATGTAATATTTTATTGTATTAATTTGATTAAATTGTGTTATGATACATATTTTTTATGTCAGTGGTAGAAATATAATTATTTGAACAATTTGATTACTTCTCACATGATTCATTATAATTATAAGCATATTATTAACACTTTGGATGCCATCAAGTCACCTTCAAAGCATCATTTTATGTCTTGTAGAAAAATAAATACATATAATACACATTTATGTAAAATAAACAAATACATGGATGTAATGCACAATTTCATACTTCAAAATAGATGGGGATATTTATTAGGCTCCCAAACCCTAATAATCTGATTTCCTCAAAGGGAAGAAATTTGTTAGATTACAGAATAAGTTGAAAACCTAATCTGTATCTACAGCGCGGCAACACGCTATACCTACAATCTAA
>JAUOBV010000003.1:908293-920745 GCA_032360425.1 Rubia occidens
ACGGTGTTTCGCAGGCAAAGAAAATGGTTGAAAATGGTCATGAGTTTTTTATTTATTAAATCTCAAAAAAATGCTCTAATTGTAAATTTCATAAACATTTCCGAAGAAAGTACTCCGTATTATTTTTTTAAAAATATAAAAGAAATACCACAAACAATTAAGAGAGTAATTTCATTTTTTTTTAAAAATAGATAGAGTAATTTCATTGTACAATGGTATTTGTACCCCATGTTCAACTAATTGTGACACTTCACTTTATGATTCAATATAATAAGAAGATATTAATTGTGTAAATTGAATTGAAAGAATAAAAGGTAAAATGAATAATTAAAAGTATTTTAAAATACACTATAATTGAAATGTGTTAAAAATGCACATCTTAAAATAAAAAGTGTGCCACAAAATGCATTATCAAGACATTATTTTGAATTAAAATTAGATTGTAAAGTCGTACACGTGTTATCAAAAACCATTATCCTTGCTATGTTTGAAACATTCTTATATTTCGAAGTGGAAATCATAAAATAACGGTAGGTTTGAAGGTTCAATTCATTCGTTCAATTATAGAATTCAGATTGACATTTTGATGGTTCGGTGACAATGTAGTAACATATAGTGTGAACCTGTCATAGATAAAAGGATAAAATTAAATCTAAAATAAGCACAAGAAAAATTAATAACAGACGTGTGAATGGTCAATTCATACACTTCCTTCATAGAAAATCTTACAGAAGAGAATGAGACTTGACGCACTTCAACTGCTTGTTATCATCAGTATAAACAACGCCTGAACATATTTTAGCAGCGACACAAATCCCTCCATAGTACAACCGTTTCATCACAGGATTCTGATCATCGTTTGACCAGATCCCAACTTCATGGAGATCTCCTTCCCTCCACGATATGCTCACTATCACATTACCTCGCGCCTTCAACCTTTCACGCACCCGTAAGGCCACTTCTCGCGAGGAAGCGCCGGGAGCAAATGCAAGTCGTGAATGGTGCTCTGGACGAGCATTTCCGCCAACGCTGCGGAGAAACTGATTCCAGAAACCCGATATAGATCAGAGAACTCTCACGTTATGTAGTGCGTAGAAACGTGCCAAGAGACAAATGAAAAGACTGTGATGTTCTTACCCAAAATTTGCGTCGATCTGGAAAG
Organism: Rubia occidens; assembly: GCA_032360425.1. NCBI lineage: Eukaryota > Viridiplantae > Streptophyta > Magnoliopsida > Gentianales > Rubiaceae > Rubia > Rubia occidens. Next base: position 909,456 of record JAUOBV010000003.1, read on the forward strand.
GAGGGTGCGCTGTGAATAGGTTGTTGTAAAGTCCTCCTTCGGCGGCATTAGCAGAATCCACTAAGACGAATAGATGCTTCACCATTCTATAAGCATGCTCGCTGTTCTGAAGACGAGCCCAAAGAGCGGTTTTCCATGTGGTTGACCACCCTGGACCTACTTCTCCTGATCGAAAGAGAGATTAAGTACAAGGAAAGGATTTATGCCAGAAAACTTGGATCAACAGAAGATCAAGTCCTGAACTATTGCTAGAAGTTTTCAGAAGTTCGTGATTTCTTCTTCCAATGTAATATAATTTGAAAATTTTCACCCTTCTTTCTCGTCAGATGCAGTGCCGAGGTAAACTTACTTGCCAGGAACACGTGGAATCATGATTTTCTTTTTCATGTAAATTGGCTATAAAAATGAAGATAAGAATTGAAAGGGAAATTACTCAAACCTACTACTTCTTTTATACAGTGTGTTTTCTGTGGCTTTACGGAGATCGGGATCCTCATCAGTCGTAACAGTATGACCAGGGAACACGCCAAACAACTGTGAAACATGCCTATGATGCAGCTCTGCATCCTTAAAGTCCTTCACCTGCCAACATGACGAAAACTGAACAAATTATACCTTTTCTGTTAGGAAATGAAAATGACCACATTCACTCTTGAAGCACTTCAGCACAGTGCCAGATCATGTCCTGCATCTCAGTAATGAAAAGAAATCGAGAGAAACCAACCCATTCCATGATAGTTCCATCTTTAGCAATCTTAGTTGGACGAAGACGCCTCTGAGATTCATAAACTCTTCCAATCAGAGCATCATCACTTTTACCTAAGACCTGCATTGTCATAATTCTTAGACCATGTGCAGTGGCGAAACCGCTCTTGTCGTTTCAGTGTATTAAATACTCAATCTCTCTCTTACACCAAACCACAAAGAAACCACTCAAATTTTCACTCCACAGTGATTGAAACCACTCCATGGACCTCACTTGATTTTCTCTATCCTACTTATTAATTTTACCTATAATATTTGATTTAAATAAATTTACCAACCAAATTAAATTGAAATGTGAAATTTAATAATACACTTGTAATTTTTTATTTGAATTTATTTTTTAAAATTTAAAATTAATGTCAACTTTTAAAAATTATTTTATGAACCATAATAAAAAGAACCAATTTTTAAAAAATAATGTAATTAGAATTTTTAAAAAAGAACCAAAATTTAATTTTAATTTTTTAAAAAAAAATCTAGATTTTTTTTTTGATTTTTAAAAAGCATAATTTTTTTTTCAGAACTTAAAAAATGCAGATTTTTTTTTAAAATTTTTTTGGGACACGTGGCATCACCTGATTGGACCATGTGTCCCAAGCCGGTGATTTTTTTTAAAGGGGGAGCATCAGGTGTCACGTGACCCAATCAGAGTGCTACATCACCACTGGTCAAGATCAACTAGAGCAAAATTGGCCAGGCAATTCATGTGCCCTTCCCTTGGTTCCACAACCGGGGCAGGCTCAATTATCTCCAACCGAGGAGTGGTCTCAACTCCGAAACTCCCACTCTACATGCTCTAAATTAGGGCTGACATTTTGAGCCAAAATACTGTACCAACCAATCGAACCACGTGCCATTTGTACCTAAAATGTTGGTAACCGATGATGTGGTATGGTAGTACCGTACCATACATTTTTAATAGTACGGTAATGGTATTGAAAAAATATTACCATGGTATTACCGCACCGGACCACATATTTATATATTGAAAATATAACTAATATTATGTGAAACTTGAGGTTTTAATTAGTTATAAAACTTAGTCATTTGTTAATATTAGAACCAAATTAATAATTTAAATATGTAATATTTTTTTTTAATATTTTGGATATTGGTAAAAGTTTAAAATATTTTCTTAAACTAGATTTGTTGACAACTCACATTTTTTTTCTAAACCTTACAAAAAATTTAAAACCATAATTCTCTTTTATTTATTATAACTTACTTATTACCCAAAATCTTGTTTTAGACCGAGCAATCATTAGACGGAGGCATTTTATACTTGATGTAACTAATGGGGTAATTTAATTTTTTTAAAATTTATCTCAACAAGGTTCGATCTTATAATTTTGAAAAACTTTTAAAATGCATCGTAATGCACAAATAATTATAGTGCAATCTTTAAAAAAATATTGAAACAACATTTTTTCTGATTGATCGACCGTTAATCGGTTTAACAAGAGAATTTCTCGACTTAGTATAATTCCTATTTTGATGTTATCTTACTTTATTATTATGATTAGAGAATATTTAATTTTCTAAAATTTAGATTATACAATAATATTTTAAATTTGTTTTATGAGCAAATAGTTAATTCATTATAACTTATATTCGGTGGTGTTATACCATACCGTACCGATACCAACCAAATTTTGTGTATACCGATGTGTTTTGGTAGGGTATTGATTTTTAAAAATAATATAATGACATTGTTGGTATGGTACGTGATATTATTAAAAAGTGATGATATCCCTATCGAATCCACTCTCACTCTAAATAATGGAACTCATCATCAAGTGAACTGATCCGGTTGTACCACGCAGTGTGAAATATCAAACATTAATTGAAGGATTGAAATAACTCAGACAAATTAAAATAGTGTGAAACATCAAACATTAATTGAAGGAATGAAATAACTCAAGACAAATTAAAATAGAGTGAAACATCAAACATTAATTGAAGGAATGAAATGAAATAACGCAAGACAAATTAAAATAGAGTGAAACATCAAACATTAATTGAAGGAATGAAATAACTCAAGACAAATTAAAATAGTGGTACTCCCTCTGTCTCAGCCTAAATTGCACAACAATCATTATCATGCTGTTCAAAAAATATGTTTGACCATTAATGTCTTTACCTACGTGTAATAACGGCAAATAAAAAGTTGATATTTTGAAACTAACTGTTACGACGAATTGAACAATATCACATATGATAATATTGTTACTCATATATCTATTCAAATATTCAGTCAAACTTTGATATAAAATAATGTCAGAAAAGTAAATGTATAAAATGGGACAGAGGGAGTATGGTTTTGTTTTTCTTTTTTTTATTATAAGACAGAGAAAATGTAAACAAACGTGAAAACGCTGTCCGCACGCGCCACTGGGCCAGAAAAGAAAAGAAAAGGCGTCTGCAAAAAAGAGAAGTCCCCAGTCCCCCAACCCCTACTTTTTTATCCCTGAATCATTCACACACACCAGTCACCAACCTAACCTAGGGTTTTCTTTCTCCCCCTTTCCCACCTCCACTGGAGTACTTAATTGATGCACCAGAAAAATACTGTGTAAAGTAAAGCATTTTTGCAGCTGAGCTAAAGTCTGGGTTTTCTTCACTTTATTTGTGGGGTGGGGACATGGGTTACCATATTTGGGGTCCTGGACTTGTTTAATCAGAAATGATCTGAGCATGCTTCTTGGTTTTGAGGTACTGATGATTTTCTCTTGAAAACTATGGATCTTTAAGTATTTTTGCTTCATTGGTGGTTGATTCATAGCCTGCACTGCATCTTTATTTTCCAGCATTTGTTAGGATAGATTGGTAGCTCTTTTGATCCCCCACCCCTATTATCAGTTTTTCATGTCTCTTATTTTGTTAACTTGTTTGCCAGATATTAGAATTTCTTGTTTGAATTTGATGTAGGTTCCAGCATGATAATGAGTTGATCCTTTGGTTGTGAGGCTCCATGTTGCCAGAGGGGTAGTAGAGCTATGGATTCTGTGAAGACGGTTACACGTCTCAAGGGTAAGCAACCTCGTGGTATGAGATTTTACTTTACCAGTTTTGCTGTAGTTGGTTTCGAATATTCAATGTTAGTGATTGTTGGCATAATATTTTTACCTTTTTCATGCGTTAAGAATAAGAAGCATCCTGTAAGCTTTTTTACAAGGTTCCAGTTATGTATACCTCTGATAATTTTATAGGGTTTATGTTCCTGATTTGGCTGACTTTATGCTTCCAAAGACCTGTGATCAATTATCAGTAGCTGTTGCTTAGTACTTCATGCTAAAAAGTGAGGAAGATTGTAAATGTTTAGGTTTACTTCTCAATAACCACTGATGTTAACGCCTGAACTAAGACACGGCTGTTCCCGTTTGCTGGTACAGTTTCAGTGATTAAATACAATTGTTTTTTAACCTGATCATAGAAGGGGGATTCTTTAACAATTTTTTGTGTAGGAAAATTTCCAGGGTTTCATTTTCTTCTATACCCTATTCTTAGCTGGATTTTGGTCTCTAGACTAGTACTAGTTGGTGTTTCTTGTCTCTTCTTTTTCATTTGTAACTAATAGTTGGACAATTTCGCTAGCTATATAATATGTCCGGGTACAAATGTTAATGAAGTTTATATGAATTTCTGTAGGCATTTCGTGCCAGAGGGTCCTACTTTTTGCTTTTTGGTGGTCTAGCTTTCAGAATGTAGTGGCTTTTCAGACACAATCCAATTCTAGGTACATTTCTTCCAAATCAGAATCTGGCAGCCCTTCTAGTACTGGTCTCTTTGACCCCATAGAAATATCACCTGCGGTTTTCCCTCACTTTCCTATATCTGGGGACCCACTCCCGCCAATGTATCCTTTTCATCCAACCACATATGATCCAATATTGACTGGAAGGTGTCACGTGAATTTCTCCGTCATCTCAAGTATCTCAGATAAAACTGCGGCTGATTGTAACCAACCTTTAGCTGCGCTAGTGGGGAATGTCATATGCTGCCCACAGTTGAGAAGCTTACTGCATATATTCCAAGGATTTTACAGTGCGAACTCCAGTCATCTAGTTTTGCAAGATTCTATGGCTGCTGATTGTTTTAAAGATATCATCAGCATATTATCTAGTCGAGGCTCAAATGGATCTTTACCTGCTATCTGCTCAGCAAACTCAACAGATCTCACTGGCGGCTCTTGTCCTGTGAAAGATATAGATACTTTTGAGAAGACTGTGAACACTAGCAAATTGTTGGAAGCCTGTACCACTGTGGACCAATTAAAAGAGTGTTGCAGACCAGTTTGTCAGCCTGCCATTATGGAGGCTGCTGTTCAGATCTCTGGGCTACAAGCTGCATTGAGTGATAGTAAGAATATAGCTGGTGCCCAATCAAGTGCTGACATTGTTAATGATTGCAAGGGCATCGTTCACTCCTGGATTTCGAGGAAACTCCCATTTGATGATGCTAATTTTGTGTTTCGGGCAATATCTGCGTGTAAAGTTAATAGAGGTAATTTTCTATGCGTCCTTCTATCTTTATGTGATGCTTGGGAGATTTTACTCTTCTCTTAAGCTCTTACCCTCGTATCCTCAGTTATGTGTTCATGCTCCTGACAAGACCTCTTTTCTTTTTGCAAATATATTGAATTTAAAGTTAGCAGTCAATCACTAATAGCTTACTTGCTAGCTGAAATATTCATTTTAGGTTGGCAGAATTTTATGTGTATTCAGAGACAATGATCTTAGGATTTGAGTTTATTAATTAAATGAAAGGTTTACAGAAGTGATTCATACTAAAGAGAGCAGGATAAAAAGGAAAAGGCCAGCTGGATGTCTTGGTGACTTGTGGTAAAAATCTGTGCAACTTAAAAATGTAACACTTGTCAAGATACAGATCTTAATTAGAATTTTTTAGTTTAGGCCCTTGTTGGGTTCAGCTGTTAGAATTTTCATAAGTTGCAAGCTTGTAAGTTTCTGTTGTTTCATTTGAAAAACCTGTGAGATACATTGATGAGAAATAAACCCATGCTTGTTTAAGTTCTAGGCGGGTTTTTTTTTTTGACTCTGTACAAAAAAGTATGGAAGCTGCAGTGGAAATGTAAAATAATGCATTGGTAATATTAAAAGGTGTTTTAGGATTCTATAAAATTATAAAGCAAAAAATGAATGAGATGAAAATACTGAACACAAAAGGCCTAAGTTACTTGAATGGCAAGATTGATTACATCAGCTAAATTAGATAGAAACTTATGCATGCTGGATTTATTGCAAGATTGCAAAAGAATCAGTCATGATTTATGCATGAGTTAAAATTGCAAGTAATTTCTCATAGGAGCCTTACTTGTTACATAAATCGTCTAACTAATTATTTCCTGGAATGTAGTTTGTCCGCTAAACTTCACGCAGCCAGCAGAAGTGATTAAGGCATGCAGAAATGTAGCAGCTCCAAGTCCTTCTTGTTGTAGTTCCTTGAATACATACATTGCTGGGCTACAAAGGCAAATGTTGATCACAAATAGGCAGGCAATTATATGTTCAACCCTTTTTGGGTCCATGTTGCAAAAGGGTGGAGTGATGACTAATATTTATGAGCTGTGTGATGTTGATTTGAAAGATTTTAGCTTTCAAGGTATTTTTCATTACAAATATTTAAGTTGCATGCTGAGTTTTACTACACCCCAATCTAACTTCTTTTACTCCTTGACATACTGTGCTCTTTGCGGGGATCAGCATTTGGACAGGAAGGTAACTATACTACTCATGCAATGTGTTTCCTCGGCTAAATTTTACTTGTCTTTTGGATATCCTCTATATGGTGTTAGTAAATACCAATATTTTTGATGGCAGTGAACCTATGGATTATGTATAATAATGTGTTTAAGTTTAAAGTTTAATCTTTTACAATGAAATTAATTGCAATATAAGATTAGATCTTTCAACACACCTGTTGTTCTGTCTATATTGATACAAAAGTCAAAAGCTCTGTCTTCCTTGAACTTTTGGAAAAGGACACTAAATTGATGCTAGTGTATGTTTCATGGAGCTGCATTTGTTCACCCCCTTCTTTTGCCTCCACTCAAATAAATTATAGAGAATGAGATGTCGTAGCTACCTCAGTAATGCTTGTTTATTTCTTTCGCTTGATTTTTGTGCATCTAAAGAATGATAGTTGGAATTTCTATTAAGGAACCAGAATGTTTGCTCAACTTGGAAGTTTTTTTGTGTGCCATTTCCTTGGTCGATTCTGTATATGGTGGATGTGATTTCAATATAGGATTGTTTTTAGCGGTGTTGCTGTACGAGCCTTGTATGCATTAGATCACTTCTTTGCATCTGACTAGTTTTGTAGCAAGATCTACAAATTCTCATTCATATTCATAAAATGATCAAACTTATTTATCTTGATTTGATACTTAGAGTTCAAAGTGAAGCCCTTAATTCATAGAATTGCTCGAGTCTTTCCACAATTAATGGTTCCACAATCGTAAACACATGAAACAATTCATCTATATGTTACTCTAGTTTAGAGGAAAAAAAAGTTCAGAATAGTTGTCATTCTTTCTGAGTTAGGTAGGCACTTTTCTTGTTATGCTGCTAAAATCCTACAATAATAATATAAGATCTGGTGAACAGGAAGTAGATTCTGCAAGCACTTGATTCTACAGCCGGTGACCTAAATTTATGTAGTAAACTAAGATGATGATATTGGGTGTGTTTCTTGTGGCTCTAATGCAGTCTTCACTTAGTTGCATGGTGATTGCTACCTCACAGTGGGATAAAGGCTTAGCTTTTGTTGTTGTTGTTGTAGCTGCAGGGTGTTTACTCCGAAGCTATCCAGCAGATCTGGTTTATGACAATTCATCTGGTTTCAGCTTTACTTGTGATCTAAGTGACAACATTATGGCTCCCTGGCCTTCATCATCCTCTCTTACATCCTTATCTCTTTGTGCACCTGGTAATTGCTAAATACGTCCTTTTCTGAAAGCGTTCTGATATTTTCTCAGGTTCTTCAAATGAACAATTGTATTTGTACTGATTAATTTAAGTTGTTTGGAAAACTCTTGATGGACTTTTTTCTTTTTCCATTTTGCAGAGATGTCCTTGCCAGCACTACCTACTTCACAGACTTTACACAATCTTGGTCAGTATTAATCTTTTTTTGCTGAAGGTTGTTCTAAAGTTTTGCACGAGTATATTGTTGTATCTCGAGTCCTTATATTTGCTAAAGTGCGTTCACTTTTTTTCCTCCTTTCTATAATGACATTCTGATGTTCCCAGTACTATATTATATCTTGGTATTGTCTTTTCATGGTCTGAATCCATGAGTTCATCGCGAGCAACTTAGCTATTCTACCATTATTTTATTAGTCATTTTGTAAAAAATTGCTTGGAAGATGCTATTTAATGTAAAATTTTAAGCATAGTGCATCCAGCCTTCCCGAAGATGCATGGTTTGTATCCCTGGCATTGGCCTAACACTTACCCGAACACTGCAACAAATTAGACATCAACGAGTATTCTGATCCACTTAAGACATCTTGTTAATTTGTAATACGTTAACTGTGGAGAAACTAACTCTTGGTTGGGTTGTACTGAGTGCATATATCCGTGCATGAAAAGAGACATCTTCCTGTTTGGTAGCCTGGTGCAATGGTTCTTTATGATCAACTTGTATATTCCTGAAAAGACATTCTATCCTGTTTTTATATCTTGATTGAAAATGTTGCCATGGATCATTTTTAATCTTAATCATTCATACAGGTGCAGATATTAGAGCTAAGTATTTGTTAAAACGAATGCAAGCTATTTATATCTTTATGCATAGTGGTGTCGTGGATCATCTTTATTTACATATTCATACTGTTACAGATGTTAAAACTGAGTTTCTGTTGAAATCTGTGCACATGAAGCTGCTCACTGTAGAAACTTCTTGTATTAGCACCGGTTAACACATTCTAAAGCTTGCCAGTCTCTTGTGAGAAAAGTTGTGGTTTATGTCAGTCGCGAGCTAGTAATCTAAATCAGTGTTCCTTTCATAAATTCGTTACATTATTTAGTGTTATTTGTCGTTTTGTCAAGTGGAAACTGATGTGTGTTGTAAATGGCATGTCGCAGGGTGTGATCAAGTAAGGTGGGATCTTGCTGTAAGCATTCTTTTGTTTTTTGTGTTGAGTATGGTGTTGTGCTAATAGATTTTGTGAATGGCGAAGAGATTTCTTGAAGAGGGGCTTCTGTTCAGATCAGGTTTCTATGTCTTGTATATTTTCCAGACAATGCCGTTATAGCTATGTATAGTGAGAATGCCGATATCTCTCTCCATACATTCCATTTCTGTTAGTCTACGCCCGGCTGTGTAAGTGGAGTTGCATTTTGTGAAGTTTTAGTTTTGCAATCACCTCATACTCCCTCTGTCTCATTTTAAACTTCCTAATTGCTTTTTGCACAAACTTTAAGACAAGTATATGTGACATCTTTTTAATGGGTGATGAGAGTGAACCAACATAAATCAAATGAAAGGAATAGTTATGATCATATATTTATGGCTAAAAGTAGAAAGTTTAGAATTATGAAGTTTATAGTGGGACGTTCCGACAAGGAAAATAGCAAGTTTAAAAAGTGGGACCGAGAGTATATCTTAATATTTTCTAGGGAGGGAAAATGGCATTACAAGTTACATGACACTGAAATAGGCTCAAGCTGCGGTTGGATGGGCAAAAATATCCAAAAATGAATTATTCGAATACTGAATAAAATGAATTAAGTCTAATATTGAAATATTTGAATGATTAAATTAAAGTATGAATATGATTTGTGGTTTTTTTAAAACGATTTTAACTAGATAATCGAATTACAAATTCATAAATAAATACTATATAAGATATTTTTTTCCAAAAAAATATATAATAATATTATTTTTACACTAATACTTTAAAGACAGTCTTGTATATGATTGACTCACAATTAGATTGGAGATTACATTGCAAAGAATACAACACGGGGTTTCATGTTGAACTTCTGAAAGTTCACTGACTGGATGGAAAATTTTGATAATTTATACTTGAGTCCAAGCATAAATAGTAGTTTTTTCACATTTTTTTCTACATGTACACTTAAGTCCACGTCGCAGAGGAATTATTATATTATCTTCTGCACGAGTGCACAAAAATTTGGATGGCATGAAGTGGAAGTTTCTTGAAAAGTTCTTCCCCGCTCCCAAATTGGTTTGATTGAAGAAGCAATTCTCGAACATCTCCTAACATGTTAAAGAAACTCTATATGCGCAATGGGAGAGGTTTAAGAGACTTTTGGTGGTTGCTCATACCATTCACTCAAGGACGGAGACTTGGTGTATTATTTCTCTGGCTTGTCCGATGAAGATATGTCGATGATTAACATTGTTTGTAATGGATCGATAGCGAACAAAAGCCCGCCAGGTGTTATAGCTCTTTTTGAGGAGTTGGCCAAGGGGGATCCGCAATTTGTACTCGGTCAAGAATGAAGACAAGTGACGAAGTGAACACTACTTCCCTCGATGTTAGAGGAGCAAGTGTATGCACTTGCATCCATGATGAAATAGTTCATGAAGGGAAGATTGCAACAAGTGAAGACGTGTGGAACATGCTTTCTTGACCATCCGATCGATCCTTGCTCACAATTGCAAGATGATGATGTTGAAGAGGCCAAGCCGTGAAATATCAAGGAAAACAAGGGTTCAGAGGAAACAAGCCTTACGAAGGAAGTCAAGGACAAGGGTTCCAACGGATCCAAGGAGCAGAAAGGAACTATGACCCAGTGCTAAGAGGTTCAACCCACGTTATAGATACCATCCAAACTTCAGATGGCGGGATGATCAAGACGGACCTCCCAACTATGGAAATGATCAAGGCTATAACCGAAGGCCTCCATAACCCTACCTAAGAGGCAAGGGAACTTCAAATCCTCAAGGTGCCAATTTCAAATCGAAAATAGAAGAACTCATGGATGCTATTTCTCAAGTGACAGAGCAATGAAATTTTTGCAGCACATACTAGAGGAGACATTGGGGAGTTGGGCACGAGGTCCTCGCATTAAGAACTTGGAAGTTCAAGTTGGCTAACTTGCCACCTCCGTGAACCGTTTGGAAGGTAGAGGATTGGAAAAATCCTCTCCCAACCGGATTTTGACCCAAGGCAAAGAGTGAGTACTATCACTTTGCGAAGTGGTAAGAAGTTGAGGGAGTCTGAGGAGGCAATTGAGTAAGAAGAGGATTCATTGTTAAAGAGCATGAAAGTAGTAGATGAAGAGGAACTCCAAGTTGAGGGCAACATCGAGGAGTTGGAGATTGCAAACAAAGAGACTGAGTAAAAGTACTCTCTACGGGTACCTGTCACGAAAAAACTTAAGAAAGTCACCCCTCCCCACCATTTCTGGCGGTCTTGATGGCAAAGAAGAAAGTTGACATGGACAACAAGGAAATTGTTGAAATCTTCTGAAAATGTGAGGTAAGTATTCATTTGCTTGATGCTATGGAGAAAATTCCCCGTTATGTTAAG
>JAUOBV010000003.1:929379-940584 GCA_032360425.1 Rubia occidens
GTGTTGTCTGAAGGATAACTACTTGCTACCATCGATGAATCAGTTGTGGAGGCAATAACGGGGTATCAGATCTTAGCCTTTTTCGACGCCTATCAGGTAAATACTTCAAAAACCAGAATCTTCTGGAAGAATGATGAAAGGGGTTATAGATTCAGGAGAGCATGATATAAGGTTCCAAACTAGGGCGGCAATCAAAGGCCAAGCCTTAGCTGATTTTCTTGTGGAAACCACAGAGGTAATTGAAGGAGAATATGAAGTTGTGAAGGAAGGGGTGTGGAAGTTTTTTGTGGATGGGTTGTCACATTTGGGGAAAAGCGGAGTAAAGGTGTTGCTTACTAGCCCTGATGGCACTGATTACCCATATGCCTTACACTTCATATTTAAAGCCACTAACAATGAGGCATAATACGAGGCCTTGATCAAAGGTCTTCGTTTGGCTATGGAAATGAAGGTGGAAGAAGTGGAGATATTCAGTGATTCGCAGATCATGGTAAATCAAGTCAATGGAGAATATGAAACCAAAGAGTTAGATTACACTGGTAGTTGGAGCCCTCTTAATGTGTTTTTGATCATACACGCTCGCTCGAGTGCCCAGAGAAGAAAACCACAAGGCAGGCGCTTTAAGCAAGTTAGCTTCCTCAGACTTAGGAGAACTAACACAAAAGCGGGTGCTTTTTGAGACTCTATATCATTGAAGTTTCGAAGAAATGGTTGTGATGGAGATCGATGAAGGAGAAACCTAGATGACCCCAATTCTCAGATACTTATAAGAAGGAACACTCCCAAAAAACCCTGCCGAAGCTAGAAAAGTTTGACTCAAAGCACCCCCGTTTGTTATACAAGAAGGGACTTTATATCGGAGGGGATATTTGCAGCCCCTACTTCGATGTGTCACACCCTGTGATGGGCAGTATCAGATACATGAGGCTCATGAAGGTATTTGCAGTAGCCACCAAGGGGCTCGTTCGGTGGCTAGGAGAATGATCCGAGCTGGATATTATTGGTTAACGATGTTTGTTGATGTGAACTGGTATATTCGAGCTTGCAACCAATGTAAAAAACAGGCACCTATAATCCACATTCCCTAGGTGAAGATGATAAACATACATAGTTCATGGTCTTTCGACAAATGAGGAATTGGCTTGGTTGAACCTTTCCCAGAAGCTCCTAGAAGTTTTAAATATCTCATTGTGGCGATTGACTACTTTACTAAATGGGTCGAAGCTGAGCCATTAACAAATATCCAAGGGAGGTTTGTTGTCTCATTCTGCTAGAAGAACATTATTTGTCGCTTTGGTAAACCCATAACGTTCATTACTGACAACGGAACTCAGTTCGCAAATGGCTCATTTAAGAGTTGGTGTAAGCAATTCAAAATTCAATTGAAGGTGATGTCGGTATACCACCCGCAGGCCAATGGTCAAGTTGAGGCTACTAGCCATACCCTAGTTAAAGGCATTAAAGCCAGGCTGGAGGGAGCTGCAGGTAATTAGATCGTTGAGTTGCCTATTGTATTGTGGGCATACTGAACAACTGAGTTTTCTATCATGGGGGACATCCTCTACGGCTTAGTATTTGGCTCAGAGGCAGTAACTCCGGTAGAAATTGGAATTCCAAGTATGAGGATGCTAACAACAGAGGAAGGCAATGATGACAACCGCCTTTTGGACCTTGACCTGGTGGAGGAAAGAAGGGCCCTAGCTTCGATTGGAAAGGCAAAGGTCAAGGAGAAGGTCAAGTGATACTATGATCGAAGGGTTAAAAAAGTCCAATTTTCCATGGAAGACCTCACAATGAGGAAGAATGAGAAGAGCCGTAAAAAACCAGAAGGCAGGCTATCCCCAAATTGGGAAGGACTTAATCGGATTCTCGAAGTTTACCCAGGAGGAAGCTATACGCTGGGAACAATGGATGGAGACCGAATACCAAGGAGGTGGAACATAATCAACCTTAGGCAATACCACCAACTGTGAGAGAAACTTGTGCTAAATGGAAAGGATGTGGGGCGGAATAGCTAGTTTTGCTAAATGTAGTTCCCAAATTTGTATTCCCCGCGCAGCAATTGGGTGACTGAAAGAAATTTTGATACCCGTGATACTGTTTCCAAAAACAAATATTCGTTCTTAAGCAATCAAGCATTCATTTTTAAGCGAACATACTCGCTCTTAAGCAAACGAACATTTGCTCTTAAGCGCACAAATTTGCTTTTAAGCGAACGAACATCACTCTTAATCGAACGAACATTCACTCTTAAGTGAACGAACATTTGCTCTTAAGCGAACAAATTCGCTCATAAGCGGACAGATTCGCTCCCAAGTAAACGAATATTTGCTTCTAAGTGATCAAAAACTCGCTCTTAAGCAGTTCACCACCTGCTCTTAAGCAATCTATCATTCACTCCTATGTGAACAAACATTTTCTCTTAAGTGACCCAACATTCACCCTTATGTGATCCATCATGCACCTAAGCGATCGAGATATTCTCCCTACATCAAATTATTGGCTATTAAAATAGCAAGGCATTTGCTCTTAAGAGATCAAACATTTTTAATCACCAAACAAACTCTTTCAATCTTTCAATTAGCTGAAGAGCGTTTTAAGATGGAGAATAAAAAGAGTTGTAGCAATAATAATAATAATAATCACTTATTTTCTCGTGCAAGGGGGAGTTTTTACAAGAACCTACAATTATTCTCTTAAATCTACATGTAGTTGGTTAAACAATTTATAGATTTAACTAGACCATTCCACATTTTCGAGCTTCAACCCAGTTGCAAGCATAAATAACTGATTGATCTCACCCTCTGAAGCCTTGGGGGACGGGCGCATCGCCTTCTCCAGGATACTATATCTTCAGATGGTGATATAGTCTCCTCATCATCATAAATGTGTAATTGCTAATCACCATCATTGTCATAAGTTATTGTGGGAATCTCTCTGATATCCTCATCGACGCAAGCCAAGGTTAGAGTCCCTCCCTTAGACCTAGCTCGAGTAGTTCTATTCGAAGGATGGGCATTCGAGGGCTACCATAAAATACACCGAACTTACTCTTAGAAGGTTGTCTCTTCCCATTCAAAGATCTTGAAGAACGTTTCCTCTTTAGAGGAATTACCCACGAAGGATTTTTTATGAATTCCCCTTCGAGGAACTATCTTGTTCAGTGTCGTACAAAAACTTGGGAATATCATCGATACGACCCATATCGAGGACACCATGACATAACCCATATGCTCGAAGACTATCAGAAAAGGCTTTGATGGTAGCCGTCTATTCGGGGATTTTTGAACCACGAGCTTCTGATAGAGCTGGGTATCGCTATCAATGACCTTCTGTAAGCGAAGTGCCTCCTCTCTAAAGTGCTTGTTAGATTTCACAGCTTCAGCAACCTGAGATTCAAGCCTTCTAATCTCATCTTGATAGTGTGTGATTTTGTGCGATATAACCTAGCATCGGTGAAGCAAACATATAAATTGGAATATTCGTTCATTATCTCCCACAGAGCATTTTAATGATCCATCTTAGTATCATTGCAGGCCTCGTCCACTACAGAAAGGGAAATAGCAGTTCGAGCAGTCCTCGAATCTCTTCGTGCCTTGCTAAGAAGATCCTAAATCGAAAGATGACTGCCAGCATGCCATGAAGATAACTCTTTATTTTCCATGGATAAATCATTAGTTACTCGGGTTAGTTTGATAAGGGTTTTCAAAAATTCTAGTTCATCTCTCAGAAGCAAGTTCTATAAAATTAAATAAAGAGCAAGTCAAATACTTAAATATAAAAAAGAGCAATATGTCAAAACGTAGAATACACACACACACATTAAGATCGATGACATAATTGTTCCAAGGTGGTCACAAAGGAAGAGCTAAGAAACTCATACATCTCTTTCCTCAATCCCTACGCTAGGATTGATTCTCTCATAAGGTGCAACAATCTAGACCTCTCTATCTGCATGGGTGCTGTCGATCTGGCCATCTCTCTCCTTTGGAGAACCGGTCTGAACACCTCCCTTTGCCTTCGAAGACGTAGCTAAAAAGTTGATCTTTTGAAGATCCACCTCCGCATGAAACTTCTTTGTCTTTTTCACACGGATAAGAAGTTCAAGTTGGAAGCCGCTAGGGCTGGTAACCTCAGCCCACCTTGAACGGATCTTCTCCTTACCATCTTTGATGAAATACCTTTGTAGAGCCTCAGATTGCTCAGCACAAAGTGCTCGAATACCAAGCCAATGACTTCTGAACGTCCCTATTGCTTCGAGGTCTTCAGGAGATCTAGAAAGAAATCGTACATGTCCTAAGAACCCATCAACTTATCAGTGTAGCATTCCAACAGCGCTTGTTGAGCCTCAGAGGCGCACTTCTTTGAAAGACGTCGTTCCCTAGCCTTCGACCTCTTCAGGCTCTCTTGAAGGCTTTCGATCTCCTTCTGTATCTTCAACCTCTCATCTTTGCGAGCAGCTTCAACTACAACCTCAATAGGGCCATGCAGAAGGGGAAATAGTTGGCTAGCAGCTGATTGCAGGGCCGATTGAACCGCCATCACCACCTAAGCAAAGAAAGAGAAGGGATTAACGTAGAGAACCAAACTAAACCAAAAAGGAAAAGACAATAGCATACCAAGGGATCGCCACCTAGTTCCCCAAGGAATCCTAGAGACAGATTATCCTTGTCTGCCGGATCATGAGGGGAAGTGGGGTTGGGCCATAAGAGATATCGACCAGTCTCAGTTCTTGGCCTCTTCAAAGGGCTCTCAAGCACAAGAGGCCTTTGGTGATTAGGGGTAGAAGAAAACTACCTTACATTTACCCTAGGATGAGGGGCTAGGTTTTGCTCGAGCTCATTCACGAAGTCATCTGCGCCGCCCACTACATAAACAACACACCAGTTACATTGAGAAAAAAGAAGAAGAATTCATACTTATGAGTGTTATCTGGAAAAAAACCTTCAGACGCATCTGAAAAAATTGCCCATTCGATAGGCACATCCTCAGAGTGCGTTAAAGAGCGAGAAAGCTCAGAGTGTTGTGTCCTATCGTTAGCCTTTTTGCCCTATCACTTGGAGGAGATGACACTCTCGGATTTGTTTCAACAGGGCTTCGATGACTTGAGGAAGCGTATATATCGTTGTAAACCCACTTGGTCTAAAAAAATTGTTTTGTGCATGTGTCATAACATCCAAGAGCTCCAGTCCCCGAAGACGTTCTACATCCTCGTGCATACCCTCAGAAATGGCGTAATTTCATTTCCTCGTTTCAACAAAGATGTTGGGATTCCATTGAGGGGTTCGATAGATAGAACAATCGAAAGTCAAGGCTCTATCCTGCCACCCTGCGTTATTGTAGAGAGGAAGGATTAACCTACGCCCAGATAGTCTATTGGTAAGAGTGAAAGTTCCTCTAATATCTCGGTTAATGATCAAACAGTATACAA
Source organism: Rubia occidens (assembly GCA_032360425.1). Taxonomy (NCBI): domain Eukaryota; kingdom Viridiplantae; phylum Streptophyta; class Magnoliopsida; order Gentianales; family Rubiaceae; genus Rubia; species Rubia occidens. Next base: position 934,811 of record JAUOBV010000003.1, read on the forward strand.
CTTTAAATAATACATATTGAGGATCTACTCCTACCTCCTTGTATCTAACTAAAAGGCCTTTATAATTACTACCACATTGGGATGCAACTGAGACAAGCTGACATTGAACTCATCCATAAAGTTTGATAAAAGGAAAGGGAATGGAAAACTTAGTCCCGACCTAATATGTCTACTATAGGTTATGGCTTTTCCTATAGGGAGATTGTCAAAAGACATTCCTGGTTCGATAACCCTCGACTTAGCATCTAGAGAAATACGCTGACATGAGGGAATTTCTTCGTTGAGTTTCCAAATCTCACCGGGGAAAGAGTACCGCTTAGGGGCCCTAGAATCAACTGAGGATTTATTCTTAGAGCGATTCGCAATCACAAATTTCTTCTTAGAGGAAACATACAAAATTACGTTTGTAGCCCCTTCAACCCTAGTACCGCTTATTTATTAAAGTTTACCCCCAGATTGGCCGGAAAAACCCTTGCTGGCATTATTATCTATCCTATAAGGTTCAATTCTAATCTAGTTAATCTCTACAAGAGAGTCAAGAAGACCACCAGAAGAGGAAATTGGCCGGATTGACTCTTAACTCTCTAGGCTAACTGGAAACTCAGTAAAACCGGGAGAAACTTCACCGGAAAAGCACAAATTAGCATTTTCTAAAGGATTGTCACCCGAGAAACTCACTCCCTCACCGGAATCCCTCTCAGTGTTTATTGCAGAAAGTGACGGAGAAGAAAAGGGGGAATTATTATAGTCCGAAGTGGGAGGAGAAACCGTAGGAACTTAGTTGTAAGGAATGGAGGAGGAGAATAACTAAGGGGCTGAAGATTGAAGTTGAAGGAAGCTTGAGATATAACCTACAATGGAGGAAGACGACTGATAAAGAGAAGGGATTTTAGGGATAATAAAGGAGGAAGTAAAAGAAGGAAAAGGGGGAATAATGATTGCCTCGGGAAGAGAAGGGCTTAAAAGACAAAAAAAAGAGTTGATTCAACTTACCATACCTACTCAAGCGCAAAAAATCCCGCCATTAACGCTTCCACGCGCACCCATAGAACTTCCAAGATCCCAACCATTTGAAAAATCTAAGTGCTCATCCACCAAAGATAAGATTCGAAAGCTAAAATGCTTGGGGAATTTTTAAATTCATCGAAGGCCACAACCACAGGTTATAGCCATCGAAGGAACAAGTTCTCGATGATTCAGCATAACCTTCGATGAGGCAAAAACTCCAAAGAATGGAAGATCACTTAGCTTTTCTGGGGGCTTTTGATAGCATAGTAGGACAACGGCCAATATGGGTTAGCACATCAAGTCCTAGTCATAAGGCCCATTACTCAAGATTTGCCTCAGGCCTTTCTATGAAGGTTCACCAAAGGGTATCTCTAGAAGAGGAAAGGAGTTAGGCCTTAAACCAAGTATTAGCGTTCCAAGATAACTATAAATAGGGAGAAGATAAGTCTTCTATTTCAGGGTAACTGTTTCATTGCCTTTTCTGGCATTTCATCTTATTCCCAGTGAAATCTGAATTAGTTATCGGAAAATCTCCCCCCCCCCCGTATTCCTCAAGGGATTTTGTTTCTTTTGCAGATCGTGGATCAGCAGAGGTCGGATCGAGGTCGGATCGGAGGTTCCTATTCCCACATCAATATTTTCATTAAATTTTTAGTTAATTGCTCAACACGTCCCTTGATTTATTTATGGGTTTTAAAAGAAACCCTACAAAATTTTAAACTTTCAATAACTATAAATTGACCCAGTTGAAAACAAGACTTTATGAATAAAATATAGTATTACTAACAAATGTGGTCATTTATCTTAACGGGTGCAATTTAGTGTACTTGCACTATTTTGTATCGGATGGAATATGTGCTATCATCAGTCATCACCCCCACACCATGAATTGACGATAATCAGAAAGTCATGAGGAGCAGCAGCAGCTTTAAGGAAGAAGATCTCAAGAAACCTACAACCCCTTCTTCAGCTTCTTCTGCTGTTGATTCCAGATTTAATCAGACTCTGCGCAGTGTTCAGGGGTATGTTCTACTGTTCAACACAGATCCATCCTTTGAATCCCTTTCAAAAAACCCACAATTTCGGGTGATCTCAGATGCTGTTTTTGATCATTTCATGTGCTCATTTAGAAATATCTTGATGCACTCTTAATGGTTTTCTTTAACGTTTAAAATCGGACCATATAGAGTGTGATCAGTGTGGAAAGTGGGATTTCAATTTTAGATCTTTTGGCTCAAAGTTGGACTCAGTTCCGATTTGATATGTTGTGGAGTGTATGAATAAATGCTTGTTCGTGAACTTATTCATCTTTATTGATTCTTTAGCAATAATTAAACTCGATATTATGTTGTGCTTCTGTAGAAATTATTCTGTGAGTGGATTTTCCACATATTTTTAAAGAGGTACTGAAAATGTGAATGTAGAATTTGAAATGACAGGACGTGTAGCAGATTCACTTGTCCTCCCTCCCCGCAACTCCACTGTTATGTTATATTTTTCCTCTCTTTCATTTACATTTTCTCTTCAGGCATTATGTAATGTGATTGTGAGAAACATTATATTGTTGCTTAGCCTGTTTTGTACAGGCCATTTGTTGTCCGATCCACATTTTACTCCTTCAATTCGATCCTTTCAAGCCTTTTGCATGTTCATATACAGAGAAAAAAGAATCTGGTATCCAACATATTAGGGCATTTCTGTATTAATTATTGCTCGTTTCTGTTGTCGGTTGTAAGTTTAAACTCTAGATTTATCTTCTGATTGTTTTGCACATGCTTTTGTAAATATGGTTTTGAGTTGCTAGAGAGATTAGTGGAGAGGGTTGGAGTGTTACTCATTTCTGCGCTCAACTCCGATAACTAACATGTGATGGAGAGGTACTCTTCTTCCAGAAGATTTGATAACAAATGCCACTGGTAACTGACTATATTACTTCAATTAAAAAAATATATATGTTCATATTAACTTTGGAGAGTTAGGATTTTTCTTTGTCGATGTTGGCTTTGATAAATGTGGAGAAAGTAACTGATGTTCAAACTCAAGTCCCCCAATCACCTGTTCCGAAGTCATTACAGAATTAACTCATTTTTAGATAAGGAAATTGGTTAAAATTTGGAAGGCAATTTTGCTTGTATCATCTTTCTTTATTTTAAGTTTATGATTAGTATGGATGACCTTCCATGCATTGGAAATTTACTGGCCACTCAAGCATTAAAACTAAGTTAATTTTTATAAGAATGTGAGGTTTTAGCATGCACTGTTCTTTGTTAATGCCTACACAATCGATATCACTGTTTGAATGGTGCTATTAGTTTCTTTTTGACTATCTGTCTTTTCTTCCTGTATTGGAAAATCTTTGTGATCGTGACTTCAAATTTGTATTCATGTAAGGAGTGTATCAGCACAGAGTTGTGATCTTCTGGATTGCTGCTTATCAAAATTATCCATGTCCATGATCTTTGAATGTCTGAAAATCCGTTGCATTACTAAGTTTTTTTCTTTCTTCTGTAAAAAATATTCTAACTTTTAATTGTTAAGCTTCAGATATTGCTTCGTATATGCCTGGTGATCATTATCTTTTGCTGAGTACTATTTTGTTGATGATGAGTTTGGAAGAAACTTGATGTTGTACTCCATATGCTACTCAGGTTACTCAAAGGTCGTAGTTTTCCTGGAAAGGTACTTATAACACGGAGGGCAGATCCGCCCGATGACTCCATCTTACGGAGTCCAGATAGTAGTAGGAGTTTCTCTGATAATGACTCTGGGTCAAGCGAGCGAATGGAAGGAGGAGTTGTTCAGGTGTTTAGATGACTGTCTCATATTCTACTGTCTATGTTGGGTATAAAGTATATATTCTTATCAAGATCATATTCTACTCAAATTTTAGGATGAAGACCAAGCTAGAAGCAGTTCCAGTATCAGTTCATCAGTTGGTAAGATGAAAATATCAACATCAAGTAAAGAAAATTCATCACAAGAGGTTCAGAAACCCTCAGTTGGTGCTAGAGCCACAGATTCTGCAAGGCTAATGAAGTTCACGAAAGAATTGTCCGGGACGACTGTTATTTTAGGTACCCTTGATCCTTTTCCTGAATATTTTTCATGACCCTCTGCTCTGTGGTGACATTCTCTTAAGAGTTTTTCTTAGTGATACACAATAAAATAGTACAGAACAATATCTCGATGGCTAATATGTATCCACATTCATGAACCACTCACTATAAGTTTAATTTTTCAAAATCAAATATTGCTACCTCCATTCCACTGGAAAGGTCCTGTTTGTAATATTGTACAAAATGGATTCTTCAAGTTGAAGGTACTGTTAAAAACAACTCAAGTATTAATCTTGTCTCCATTACTTCAATTTGACAAGCTCACGACGATGCAATAGAGCTTTAAAATTCAATATAAGCCGCAAGATCTACTTTTTCTTTTGCACCCAAGCATGCCAGCTGTAGAAGTGTAAAACAACTGCATTGATTAAGGTTGCTAGAAATGGAAGAAATGTTCAGTAAGCCAGGGTGTTTTAGTGCTTTTATAAAAACAAGCACCCAGGGTGGATTAGTTTCTCTTAATTAACTCTTGGCAGGGAAAAACAGAACTAGAACAATCAGAAGATAAATGACTTTTGTCTAGTTAGTTAGTGGTCACTTTATATTTTCATTGTGACTCCATAAACAGCCAAGGTAATATGGTTTCTCAGACCTCAAATGTAAGCTATAGGAGGATGGAGACCCTAGTGTTTACTGGTGGTTTGACTTTCTATGTTTTATTGAGGATCTGAAAAGGGATTCAGGGTCTCGTTGCTGATTCTTTGTTGGAAATATTTGTTCTTTGCTAGAGTGATGGTATGGTTTAATCCGAAGAAACAGTGGGCATTGCCTGAACCTATACATGATATGAGTTTACCTGATGAATTTACGTGTATAGCTGAGGCTCTATGAATGTATGCTTTAGCAAATTGTTTTGGCCTAATTTGCAAATCTCAAATGCATTTGTTTCCCTCTGCAAATCCAGTTTAGGCAATTAAATCCAGAGAAGCAATATTAAAAGTATTTTCTGGCAAGGGTGATTTAGCAATAAGAGTTGTACAGTAGAACAGCTAATTTACTTGATACGTCACAGGACTTCTGTGGAAGTAGCTGTTCTTTATGTAAGTAAGAGTCCATTTTCCATGTTGTTCAACTGTGACCCGCTTTATGTTTTGTGTTGGAATCCCAATTCCTGAGGTATGTCCTATAGTTACTCAAAGAAAATTAGTGGTAGGGTGAAATGCAATCAGCAGATCAGAAAGCATGTCCTTACTGTTTTTGTTTCTGCAATAATTCCTGCGTTTCATTACCAAAATATTCTTTGTTGAGATATTGGTGGGCATTTTACAATGTAAATCTGTTCTTTTCCTTATCTCTGCTACACGCGCTAATCACAGTGACGTAATCTTCCCGATTATTTGTTAAATTAGGTTAGTTTTCTATCACCAACGTAATATATCCATGTAACATCTCCAAAATAACATAGCCCTGGAACAGTCATGGTTTCTCATCTAACAGAAGATGTGTATATTGGGTATGGCTGTCGTCCTGGTATTAAGTGAAATGGGTACATTAAACTCAGGAAGTTGATTTCATTAGGAACGTGGACATTGTAATTACTATTTTATTCTATTCTATTTATAAGGAAATAATAATTCAATGAAACTTATCTTCTAGCATTTTCATGTTGCAGATAACCTGCGTGAGTTGGCATGGAGTGGGGTTCCACCC
>JAUOBV010000003.1:1180972-1194888 GCA_032360425.1 Rubia occidens
AAATATCTTCTTCCAAATCGAACTTGATGAAAATGCATTTCTGATCTAAAGCCGTGACTGTGGCTTCCCAATGAAACCAATCTTCTTAAATTGATGTCGTGTGTACCCCAAAGTCGGCCAGCCACGAGGAAACTTCCCGATCTAGGCTTTTTGAAGGGTTATGATAGATTGTCAATTTCTTTATCGTCGAATAGCACTTGTATCTCACCCTCAAATTCTGTAACTAAGTACACTTGGATTTGTTGTTGAATTGATTGGTATTTGGAGCAAGGATTTCTTTGTAGGATGGGAGCCGCCATAGCGGAAAGGGAGGGTTTAGTTGTAAAGGTGCAATTATGCCGCTTCTTGTGGTGACATTACCGTTATTGATGAAAATAGTAAAGTAGGCAGATCGTATCCTATCACGAGGGATAGATTCTGCATCGCATCCCCTGGAGTAATTGTATTCCCTAAAAACATTGATAACATCATAAATTTATATGTACTGAAATATATATTTATTTTAAATACGTGTACTACTACGGGATACTGTCTTTGCTGTATACCATACACCGATTGAGTAAAGTAAAACGATTATTGAGGAGAGAACTTGTAGGAATTCAAGAGCACTTCGCGGAGTGTTATTTCTTTGAAATTAATGACTGAAGCACAAATGAAAAGAAAAAACAAAGAAGAATAACAATGCAGCCTTGTAAAATCCCGTCACTTCAGAATCTACAAGACAATTTTGATCAAGTTGCACTATGCATTTGCTTGCCTCGTTAATGCAGTCGAGTGCACAAATAAAATTCTCTCATACAGTGCATCTTTAGCTTACATCCTCTCTCTCTTGCTGAGTTACAGTCTGACTGACAGAAACAGGGAATTCTCCTAGGAGCTCCGATCTCAATTGCATCAACAGCCTTCCAAGATAATTTAGGCCTTCTCCATCTCGTCCACCACCCCAAAACAAATCATGCGGCGAAGCTTCAACCAGAACAGACCCTTCAGTGTCGAGCAACATGGAATTCAAATGTGGGTAGATGGTGAACTTGCATTTCAAGGCGTTGTACATTTTGTCTATCTTTACATGCTCCCAATCGTCTCTCACCTGATGCACAGGAAACATTGATAAAGGTGTTGCAATATAAACTTGTACATTGTTCATAGTTCAATTAGCAATAGTCAAAGATATTCAATGCAATGGTGTTATCGGAGAGATTAACAAGCAAGCAAGTGAAAAAGTATTTCAAGAAGACGTGATTTTGGGTCGGCTAATACCCACAACAAGATCTTTAACAGTGCACACCAGATTGCAAATAATACATTAGGATAGTAAGGATTTAAACCAAAAAACGACTATATCTGTCTAACATGCTTCTGTATCATGAAAATTGGTTAAGAAGCTATGAATTCAGAATAAGGCATTTTAAATTGGTCACTGGCAGTTAATTTCTTCACATACATACAAGCATGCACTTATTTTCATAACTGTAAACTGAGAACACGTCATTCAATTGAGTAATGGAGCATAAGAAAATGCAGAAACTGTTGTAATCCTGTCAAGCAACCAATACTGCAAAAGAAATTGAACTATGTGGAATGCATTGTTCAAGGACCATGAGCTTTCTAGCTTAATATTTCATACCAGATTAGGATATTGCCTCTGTATATTTCTCCCAATTCGTGCTGCTTCTTCTGGACTTTTAGCAGACTTAATTTTATTTATGCATACCTGAGCTTTAGGGCCATTCACTCCAACGAATTTCTGTGCCTACAAATTTAAGGTCATCCACAAAATACAAGTACCTTTCATCAGAGTTAAATTGATGAAGTCAAATTACTTCTAGAAAAGATTGTCACAAGACAATTCATGGGTTCTGAATAAAGCATGCAACCTGATAATAATGCTCAACACTTGACCAGGTGATGTAGTTCCCATTTTCATCAGGCATTTGAATTGAATGAGGAGAGAAGTTTGAAAAGGCACCATAGGGATCCCATGTTTTGTAGAAGAATATAATGCTAGTCTCATATGGGGAAACAGTGGGATCAACTGCAGAAGTTTCTTCAATAGATGGAATAGTGGGGGCCAGGTCAGGAATTGGTTGAAGAAATCCACTTACAAGCATATCAGGCCCGACCTATAATTTATTCATGGCAGTTAGACATGTATCGAACGAAACTACAGGTTAAAACAAGTCATATAATTAGCATGTAAGCAACCTAGGAAATTAGTACTGTAGCACTTTTAAACTTTAAATGCATATCTACAGAATAAAGATAGCTCAAAAAGACGCGTGGAAAAGTACAGAATCTTCATATGTTTCGACTAATGCAGAATTTCGATAATGACCACATTCAAACAAAAACACAAAATCTGAATTGGGAAGAAAAAAACAAATAATGAACTGTTACGGAGGAATACTAATTAGAAACGGCAATATTAAGCTAGACAAGAAAAGGGAAGTTTAAAAAGGGCAGTTGACCAAATAAAAAACTTGGGAGCCACTCTCCTCCCCGCCAGTAAAATATACTAATCATCTAGCTCAATGAAGTCGCAAGTTACAAATTAATCCTAACAAGAAACAACGATCTATATACTTTCCTTGCAATACCCCCATTAGTTGTCTTTAGGGAAAGTTACAAAATTAGTAGTCCAGAAAGGGAAAAAAAGAAAAAAAGATAACCATCGTATATTTTTTATTATTTTGAAAACCCAGTTCTGTTTTAAAAAGGTTATACTATTTTATATCTATCCACTGAAATAAAAAGAGTATTATAGCCGAAAATTAATAGAAAAAGAAACGAGAACATTAGTTACATATTCACAATTAGTTACACCAAGATATGATCTGGCAACCCAAATTGGCACAAAAAGAATTAAGTCCAAACTAGTTGGGGGAAAATAAATCATTAAAAAGATAATATTTATTTTGCAAAATAAAATACAAGGATTTCTGTAACAAGATAGAGAACATACTAACCTGTTCATAAGAAACATCAATCAACTCCATTGCTTGTGACATCTCAACCATTCCAAGCTCTCCCACCGGAGTAGGTGCATTCCTTCCACCAATAATTTTAGGGGCAACAAATGCATGTACCTGCATTAAACATGATGGTTAAAGACAGGTTCAAAATGAGTGCATTTCTTCTATCGTACCTCAACAAATTACAAGGTAAGGAAACCACAGAAAAAAAATAAATTTAATACCTTGTGTATGACACCAGATTCAATAGCTGATGCAGCCAACGTTCCTCCACATTCCCAGAGGACAGAAAGATAACCACGATCAAAGAAGTATTCCATGACATCTTTTGGGTTTAACATGTCAAACTCCACTACTTCAACATCTTTGGACGCAAGATATTTTTGGAAGCTCCTTTTTGCACCTCTTTGTGTGGCAACTATGGTAGGTACCTCACTAACATCCCATAGATTTGCCACCTCTGGAAGATCAAGCATTCTTGACATTACAATTCGCCTAGGAAGATGGCCACCTCCATGTCTTGCAGTTAAATGTGGATCTGGAGTACCAAGTTCAATGTTAATGGCATTAGGACAATAGACATATCCAACAATATGAAGAATAAAGCTAATATGGATTCATACTATCTCTGCGTACAGTATTCCCTCCAACAATGACAGCATCACTTCTGCCACGTAACTCAAAAACCAGGCTTCTTGACATCTTGCTGCTTATCCATGATGCATCCCCACTAGTTGCAGCAATTTTTCCTATTTCAAGTCATTACATTCCATTAAAAATGCAGAATCGTTAATGGAAAGGAGTATAGAGTATATAACATAACTACAAATTAGGCTCACCATCAAGTGTCATCGCATACTTCAAAAGAGAGAAGGGCACTCGATGAGCAGCTCTATAGAGTAAAGGAGCATTTACAAGCTGACAATATTTCAAAGCCTCCTGTAATATGAAGAATCAAATGATAAAGTACCAGATATTCTACCAAATCAGTAACTCACACAGAAAATTCATTTATTTTAGGAGTCCACCAAAAAAGCAATGATGTTTGGCTCAGAAGGAACTCAGAGCAATAAATACACTAGTAGGAACCAGATTTTCTACCCACTGAGGAATTTCTACATGGATTATGTCTGAAAATTGAGCTCTATCAAAATGTAAAAAACCTATTTAAATGTAGAATATATTATCAATTCCAATAAAAAAATGTTGAAATCTTTTTAGATCATCTTCCCCTGTTAATTTGGAGTCAATTGTTTATTTTCTACAAGCATACAGTATATGCGCATGATCACTTTGAATGCGCTTTCCTCAATTTATCATCCTACTTTGACAGTTTGACCACCCACAGCTTCTTTCTAATGCACACATTGCATACTCGATTGAGTGTTGCACCAAGATTTTAACATGATCATTTTTCGGCCCCGTGTTTGGTCAGTGTCAACAGTCCCCAACTCCGAAGGACCAATGGTTTTAGAAAGCATAAGAAAACAACTAATGGTTTACTTCACTTATTGCACACTTGCATCCTGGAAACAAAGAACACCTTTGCCTTAAAAAGCATTTAAAACAACTCATGCAAAACCGTTCGATAGTACACTAAAAACATATAATTACTTTTGCTTTTGCCCTGAACAAATTCACATTTCATTTTAAGCCAACCTATAACTTTGAGAGAGAGTCTCAGGAAAGACGGTCTTTCCACAAGCTTATGGACAGTCCACAGTGGCTTTTACCTTAAACGTTGTAATTTTTTATAACATTTAAATATTGTATTTTAAAAGTTAAAACAAGTAATAACATGTATTTGAATGTGAAAATATAAATATAAGAATATTTTTAAAATTTAATATATAATTTAACAAATGCAGTGTATAAGGTACAAAATAAGTAGCATGTCCATAAGCGTATGGACATGCCCTGTTAGGAGACCTACTCCTTTAAAAATATTTATTATAATGAATCCAATAAGGTAACACACAATAGTATTTTTATTTATTCACTAATTCAATTTTACCGATAAAGTAAAAAAGTCGGACTAAATGAATAGTTCAGTTGAAACTTTAAGTGGAACAAAGTGAATACATTTTATGAAAATATATTGCCGTACCTAGTGGAAAAAAACTATGAACATATGAGACCTTTATAGAGTGCTTGTTTCTTTCATTGGTGTTTATGTAAGGTCCTCTTTTCCCAGTTGTGATCTTTGTGTGTAATAAATACTTGATCCGATAAAGAAAATAGAAATGAATGAGCTAAATAGTTTTTAAAAAACAAATTCACAACAGCACAAAGAGAAAACTCGTTCAATCCACAGCAATTAGATTAAAAAAACAAAACAAAAAAAACTCACAACAGCAGATTTGAAGCAATAAAAACACAAACAATGCATTTCAAAAAAAAAAAAAAACACACAAACAATGAATTCGGGTCAGCCCAATACAGTCAGGACTCAGGGGTTCAATGAAAATCCAAGGTCTATAAATTCTTCCAACTTGTGATATCATATGGGCCATCTTGGCCAAATTCATCTAGGGTTTTAATGAAAGGAGAGTACTATAAATACTTCTCATCCATCCCACCTGCGTTTCATTTGTTTCTTCCTTCTCTAATCTCCTTTCACACCTTCCGTTCGTCTTCTTCCTCCTCTATTAACCCTTCTCTAATTCCTTATGAAGATCTATAAGTCGGATCAAGTGATGATCTTGATTGATCGTATCTGAAGGAATCCTTCGCTACATGGTCTTGGTTGATCATATCTGAAGCAACCCTTCTCTATTTCCGGATGAAGATCTAGATATCATATCAAATGATGATCATGATTTATCATACCTGAAGGGGAACTGGTCTTGATTTATTCTATCTGAAGGAACTCCTATAACCTTGAAAATCTTTATGTCGGATCAAATGATGATCTTGACCTATTGCATCTGAAGGAACCTTGTGTAGATTTGTAATATTGTATTTGAATACAAGTCAGAGATATATAAGTCAGTTCAAATGATGATCTTGATTTATCATATCCAAAGGAACCCTTCCTTTGTCCTGATTTATCACATCTGAAGATCTCTTCTCCATTGCCTGAGAAAGATCTACAAGTTTGAAGATCTATAAGTCGGATCAAATAATGATCTTGATTTATCGCATCTAAAGGAACCCTTCCCTACTTTGTCCTGTTCATCCTGTCTGAAGGAACCCTTCTCTATTTCCTGATGAAGATCTATAAGTCGGATCAAGTGATGATCCTGATTCATCATATCTCAAGGAACCCTTCTCTATTACCTGATGACCTGTGGGATCAAATAATAAGTCGGATCAAATAATGATAAGTCGGATCAAATAATGATCTTGATTTATCGAATCTGAAGGAACCCTTCCCTACCCGGGCTTGATTTATCAAATCTAAAGGAACCCTTCTATATTACCTGATGAAGATCGATATGTCAGATCAACTATTGATCTTGATTTGTCACATCTGAAGTAACCCTTGCCTACCTGGTCTTGATATATCATATCTGAAGGTACCTTTATCTATTACCTGATGATGAAGATTTAAATCAGATCAAATGATGATCTTGATTTATTTATTTGAAGGAACCTTGCAGTTCAAATGATGATCTATAGGTCGGTTCAAATAATGATCTATAGGTCAGTTGAAATGATGATCCATAGCTCAGTTCAAAAGATGATCTTGACTCTTAAATCCAAGGAGATCCCTCTCTGTTCTCTATACCGTCCTGGCTAAGATTTTTAAGTCACATCAAGTGATGATCCTGGCTTATTAAATCCGAGGGAACCCTTTTCTATTACCTACTATTACATAGTACCTCTCTGAAGTAACACTTTTTAGTAGTTGCTGAAGATTTATACATCAGATATAATGATTTATAATATCGGAAGGAACCCTACTATTTGTTTTACATTGACACTGGTTAGTTTTAGTCTGATGTGGATGTAAGACTAAATACGAGATTTTAATTCATCACATTTGAAGCGGCTGAAGAGTTTTGATCTCGCACGGAAAATGTTATTTATCCAAGTTATGTAAGTATACGGTGGGAAAGTAACTGTGTTTTTTTTTTTTACAGATTTTAAAAATGCAATTGCGGGCTGTAATCCCTGGTTGGATAGCCCAGCCCAACTTATGGTCCATTTAAGAACCGTCAACGTTGTTTTCATTCCCGCCTAGTATATAAGTCATTTCAACAAATCAGTCACGCAGTACAAGCACTCTCCCTCAAACACAAACGCGTTCTAATGGTTAGTTGTCTTCCCGTTCGTTTGATTTTTGCGAATTCACGTTCGTTTGATTTTTGCGAATTCTTTTTCGATCAAATTGTAGCGGTTTGCAACTGCTAAACTGTCTGAAATTCACAGTTCTTCGTTTTCTAAATTGTTTGCACTTGGAAATCCTGTAAATCCTCTTCGTTTGTATGTCAACCTTGTTAAATAACTGCAAATATGTGATTCCATTTCGTATTATCGCCGGTTCTTCTGATCTAAGTTGCAGCAGTACGACCGAAAATCCTGATGTTTGTTTATGTTACTGACTCGATCTGTGTGTATTTCATACTTGTCTCGATCTGTGTGTATTTCATACTTGTCTCCACTGATTACTCTCCTTTCTCGTTTCCGTGTACAATGCTTGTTCATGTATCCGTATAATTTCTGATCTATTTTTGTTTTTTGCGAATTCAAGTTCGAACACATTCTAGCTGCTAGCGAATGATGAACTATCCGATATTTACAGTTCTTCGTTTTCTAAATTGTTTGCACTAAATCCTGCGAATCCTTGTCAAACTTGTGTAATAACTGCAAATATGTGATATTCCATTTCCGGTTCTTCTGATTTAGGTTGCAGCAGAACAACCGAAAATCCTTCGATTCTGTTTTGTTAGGTTATGTTACTGACTCGATCTGTGTGTATTTCATACCTGTCTCCAATGATTACTCTTCTCTCTCGTTTCCGTGTACAATGCTTATTCCTGTATCCGTATAATTTCTTATCTAATTTTGTTTTTACTTTTGTATGTTTGCTAGGCAAGTAACTCAGAAGTTAAACTCCGAAGTTTCATGGAGCTTTTGGAACTGCCTGCCTTTTGTCAGAGGTTGGAATCATTCAAGTCAGAAAATGAAGAAATGACTGTGAAGCAATTGCTTGTAAGTCTGACTGGGGACGAAGTCTTTGCAGTTGACAATGTTCTGACCAGAAAGAGTTCTGAAGCACAAACTCATATGTTCAAGACTCAGGTAAATCAATTTGGGGGAATGAAGAATATGTGATTGAGGCGTTTTCTTAATTGGTGTTTCGTAATGTTTCAGGACTTCATGACTTTGAATAGGAAAGACCTTGATCCAATATTCCATAGTGTGAAGAAGGTACAAATTATTTATTCAACATGATAGATCAATTTTATTTACTTTATGTAATTGGAATGGTTGTTCTGTAGGTTGTTGATTCAGAAACGTTCAATGAGGCTGCTGAGGAGTTTAGGATGAAGTTCTCATTTGGTCCGGTGGATGTTATGGATCTTTCTTTTTCGGGTATGGTGAACCGAGGAAGCGTTTCTGTTGACTTGTTCATAGCTTATGTCCTGGAGAAGTCTGCAAGCAAGATTGGAAACTTAGTGGGGGGAGGGGGGGCCGTTCCAAAGCCCTCAAGTGAGGTGAGGATTAAGAAACTCTCTTCAATCTCCTCTGCTGTATTCATCTCATGCATTCTTTTGGTTTTGTAGCTTATCACACAAGGGGCTGTTAACGAAGTTTTGAGTAATGCACGAGATCCTCAAAAGAAATCTCTCTTCTCAAAGGTCTTCTCATACGCTTTTGGCGAAGTTGATCCTGCAATACCGGGAATAAAGAAGCTTCTAGAGCCATTTGTTGCTCCCATCCCCTGTGGCAGTTTTTTGGACACACGCATTGCTGATCTTTCACCTGGAGATAAGGGCATCCTTTACGAATTCTTGAAGGAGGTACTCGAGGCCTCCTTACCTCAGATTTTTGATGGGATATTATCCACTTTTCTGTTTTTAACAACTTAATGTTTCAAGTTGCAGATACATACAAGAAAGAGTAGCTTGCTGCCCTGCTGTTTCAAGTTTGTCAGGTGCTGATAACTCATCCAGCCATTGTGTCTGATTTTTGGCATTTTGCCCCTTCAATAAAATGAGAAGCCCCCATTTCTTTCTGTCATTGCATTGAACCCCTACTGTTTTTTATTTTTAACTACTAACTTTGCCTTGTACGTTCTTAAACTCACATTGCCTTCTACATTCTTTGTTTTGACTGTAATGAATTTCACTTGGCTAAACTTACAGATATGGCCTGGACAATACTTGTCACCACACTTCTCTTCTCTACCGTTCTCGTGGCTTTATTTCCTAAGGCTCGCTAATGCTTCTGGTTGTAACCTGGTGCTCCTTGGAAGACTTGATTTCCAGCATCAGGTTTTACTCTCAAATAAAAATTGTTGAAACTGAGCAGGTGACATTTCTTATCGGTGATTTTCAGGTTCATTTCCTACGAAGGTTAAGATGTGAACTGCATAGGCTTTATCATCTTAACCTTTGTTTTTATTTTGTCTTCAAGACTACTGATCAAATTGGAGATAGTAACTCTCAAATGACTTTGCAACATCAAAGATTTTAGTTCCCAAAAACATTCTGATACAACCTAACTAATACTCTATTGTATAATTTGTTAAAATCCTGCCTGACCCCTACTTCGCAAATAAGATAATCATTTTAATCAATGAATTAAAAAGCTGTATGATTCAGGTTGTCTTGCAATCTTCCCCTAAAACCAAAGTTCAGCCTTGCCTTCTTAAGTAGTTATCCACAGTAACATTGTCAATAACATCAAATGAACGTTTTGAAATTTAGAATCAACCATTGTCGTAAGTTCATGCTATGTTTTCGTAAAATTTAGAATCAAACATTGACAATAAACTTCATTTTATGTTATTGTGAAATTTCAATCTTCGTTTCGACCTCTATTTAGATCAGATACATTGTCTAGTCTAGTGTCAAATGAATGAATTGAACTTTAGAATTCTTTCTTCGGGGTTGAAACCGAAAAACTCAAATTGGCCAAATGTTTTCTTCATTTAATTTGTTTTTTTTTGAAATTTCAATCTCTGTAAATTTGTTTTATGAATTAAATAATTTTAAAGCAGTTTGTTACTTGGGGTTTCAATTTTGAACACTCATTTTCAATATGGTAGGCCGTTGATTTTTCACCTTATCTTCAAAAAATATATGGGGTCGCATTAGTAAATTGAGGCAAATTAGGATAAATTCAATTGCTGTTATTCGTGTTGAGGTAATTCCCATTGTTTTAAGGTATGTAATGTATCTAGGCTACCGAAGCAGAGGATACATATTTTTGATCACGTTTTCCAAGAGTATTTACTCATCTGCATACATATGCTGCTCCCTCTAATTGGGGCTTACCTTTTCTTTTTTACATTATTTAATGATGGTTTATAATTTACTATCTTAAGTTAGGTATATTACACTAAATTGTAAAAGTTGTATATTTTAAAAATATGTGGTAGGATGAATGTAGCAATATACTCTCTCCATCCTAGAAACTGGCACAATTCAATTTTTAACTATAGTGGCAATAAATGAGATTTTGCATCACCCGCCATACTTGATTTGACAAACTCTATTATCCCTTTGCCGATGCTAGTGTTTCTCTGCTACGATTTCAACTTCTTGAATCTTATGCTTTTTGCTTGCTTTTAAATTTGGATTTATTTCATTCTTTTAATCATGTTTGTAATTTAATTGAATTATTATTCCTATAAAAAAGAAAAAATAAGACATTTTCAAAGAATAAGACATTCGCACTGACGATTTATTGCGACTAGAAAAACTACGAAGAATAGTACTTGAATGTGAACTTCACATATTGATCTACTATTACCAATTACTACAAATTTAAAATTGAAATATTGATCTAGTGTGATAAATCATTTACTAACTTGGGAAATTACAAATAATAACTACTCAGTAGGAAACCATGTTGACAATCCTAATTTTGACCATGCACACATCGGTAAAGATGTGTTGTAAGGTTGCGTACTTCTCTCCATGTTTAACTCTGGTGTGTTGATCATTTCGTTCATTTTTAAGTTGCACGTAATGAAAATGCCCAATGTTTAATTTTTGTAATAATGTAGTTACAATGAAAATGCCAAATGCTTAATTTTTGTTCTAAGTCGAAGAGTACTGTACTTGTGTTCTTCATTCTTCGTTCTCTAGTTTTACAGACTTTCTGACACAATAGCTGTGAATATGTTATGTTAGGTGCAGTTACGCGAGGAAATTCTACATTAATTACAACTATGGTCCATTGAAAAGAAAACTTTCCACACTTAATCAGTATTAATTTAATTTTATTATTATTATCCTAATTTAGATAGAATTTAAATTAGAATATTATAGAATGGTAATGGTGAATATATTTTTTACGGTTTTTGATGATAATGTTTGATTATTAATATCTCTTACCATGTAAACCAATTTCGCATAAAAAAGATAAAAATATATATTAATTTTAGTTTATATATACTTATATTTCATTTGTGGTCAAAATTTAGCCAATTTTTTCCACCACAGATGACGATCTACATTTGGATCAAACATTTGAGTGTTATGTTCTGGGTTTTGTAAGACTATATAACATTGAATCTTAACACATTCCCCTCCGCTATTTCCATTCACGTACGCAACCCGCACAATAAGGAGATGAATTATGGGATTGGTTGTTTGAGGGATAAGAGTGTGACAAGTGTAACACTCTTATTTGTTGATTTAATTTTTTTTTATATTTTAAAAATAAAATAAATTTAGAGTTGGTCTCTTATTTGTTTAGTTTAATTTTAATTTCTTTATTAATTAATTTTATATTTAATTTTTGAAAAATCTTTAAATTTTGAGTTATACTCATTTCCTTCATTGTTGCTATCCAGTAGGTTCATTAGGTTTCAATATCCTTTGTGAGCTAATCCTGTAGGCTAGTTAGTGAGCGAAATCCTTATTTTAAATACTGGGTCAGGGCTAGATCCTTGTTTTAAATAAAGATTCAATATTTCGCAATCCAGAGTTTTTGCAGTGAAACTCATATCAATTTGACTTTGAAAACGTAAATATAGCATTACTATTGGGACAAGTTGAGTAATTTTAATCAGTAATTGGGAATAAATATTTATTTTTTTCTTTTCTTTTGGTTGAAATTTTGGGTAACTGGAATTTGAAAGTATATCCCCATTTCTTGGGTTAAAAAAATTGGAAAAATTGGTCTATCATGTAATTGGCTCTAATGTGTTAATATTGATTATGGTTTTTTCTGAATATGTTGGTTAATCGGTTCTTTTTTCGATTTTATAATTTGATAATCGGTCTAACCAGATAATTGGTAAAAGATTGTAAAGCATATTAATTAATTAATTAGTTTCCACCCCAAAAATTAATTCATTACAATATGGGGCTTGATCACAAACTTAGTAAGAAAACTTTGAATTACTAACCATAATTAACTTATAAGATAGATCAAATTATGATCTTGATTGATTTTATCTGGAAAAAACCCGTGTTTAAAATTATCTTACTTGTATGAATATAAGTCGTATCATATCTCAAGGAACCCCTCTCTATTCCCTACCTGGTGAAGATCAGATGTATAAGTCAGGTCAATTGATGATCTTGATTACCTTAATATGAAACCCTTTTCTCTGTAAGTGTACGCAAACAAAAACTCATTGACCGTTAAAACATCCAAAACAGTCTCAATCACACCATTAAAACCAAACCATCTAACATTAATTACTACTCCCTCCGTCCCAAGAGGAATGACACATTTGCTTTATGGACGCTATTTCCTATCAAAGTTTGACAGCATATGTGATATTGTTCAATTCGTCGCAACACGTAGTTTTTGAAAAGTAATTTTTTATTTGCCGTTATTATACGTAGGTAAAGATATTAACTGCCGAACATGTGTCTTGGATAACGTGTATAAAACACTTATACCAAATCTGCCGGGACGGAGGGGGTATATTTTTTTTTCAACCACACAGTTAAAAACCAAACCTTTAAACCTTAATCACAATATTTTCTTACCAGGACCTAAAAATAAGATCACAAACACAACAAAAATAACAAGCAGATTCAGGTACCCTAGAGGTCTTGGCAAATTGGTGATTGACTATTGCAGAATAAAGAATTTTTGAAGCCAAAAAAAAAAGAAATTCCTCCCAAGAACCCAAAACAAGGGAAATAATAAAATGATGTGCATAAGCAAAGAATCGAAAGAGGGGTGAAGTAATACATTTGGGGCTCCGTTAAACCCCACCCTAGGGTCAATTTGAACATCCGGCGGGGATAGTAGAAGAAGAGATTGGAAAATAGATGAAGAAAAGTGAAAGCAGAAATCAAAGCTCCGGATTTTGATCGATATCTCGAAGGAGAAAGATGCTGGAGAAAGAAGGATTGGGTTAGGGATTTTAGTATTTACCGTTAGACCTTTGGATATTTTTGCATCTTTAAACAAGGACCCAGATATAAAATATTTAAATACTTTCTGCCAAAATAATTATGTATCGCTTACAATATTTACGTACTTATATTATAAGTCTGTCTCCTCTCCTGGTTAGGCCTAGAGATAATCATGGGTAGGGTCTGGGTCGGGTCTAATAAGTCCCAGACCTGACCCGAAGAAAATTTAGTTCGACCCAGACCTGACCCGGACCCGCAGGGTCTAAAATTTTTGGACCCGGACCCAGACCCAATGGGTCCAAACGGGTCTTGTGTTCAAAACGGGTCCTAAATGGGTCTAATATTCTTCTTTTTTCTTCACAGCTTCTTCACTGGGCGTTTCAGCATTTTTAGAGCCATCATCAGTTCCATCAGAGGTGTTTGAGTCATCATCCTCTTCAGATTC
>JAUOBV010000003.1:1203876-1214369 GCA_032360425.1 Rubia occidens
CCAGCACCAGCATGGATCATTCATCCACGAAAGAAATCGTCGAGAACTACGTGAGCAGGGGCGGATGTAACTTAGGGCATGGGGAAACCATACCCCATGGTAAAAATAAAATAGGGGATATTAGTATTTGGTTACCCCATGTAAAAAAATAAATTTACCATTAATATTAAATATATATTTTTATATATTAGTGGTTACCCCATTGAAAATTTTCTGGATTCACCACTGTACGTGAGCCTATTGTTGATCCACTTCATCTGCGGTGGATATTAGCGGGCACTAAAATTTTTCTGGTAAAATCGAGATTAGTGGTATTCGAATCATAGGGATAGTAAATTCTAGGGTTAAATGATTTTATAACATATATTTAGATTGAAAGTGTCAACATAATGTTATAAAATTAGAAAGTGTTAAATTAAATCTGTGATTGTATAATTTTTCAGCCACATTTCAACATTCACTCACCTATTTGGTCGTTAATCGAGACAGAAAAGACAATTCGCCCTCGGACATTTCAACTTATTTTTTCACATTTTACCCCTCCTATTACCGCCAACACCTACCTTCCACCTTCACCGCCAGCCACCACCACCTTCCCCCACTACCACTTCCGCTACCACCACCAGCCACATGACACCCTCTCTTGCCGCCAGTTGCTAGCCACCACCACCACCCCCTGCTCACCACCTTCCCCCACCACTACCCGTTAAACCCTTCGCCACCACCACCACCTCAACACCGCCCCACCACCACCTCCGCCAAACACTCACCCCACCGCTGCCAAAACCTCATTGCCACAGATCATTCACCACAGTCACCCCATAAACACCGTACAAGGCTTCTCTAATGTCGAATTCCAAAACCCAGATAAGGGCCCCTGCCGGACAGAGACGAGTTCACGAGGAACTTGGGCAGCCAGGCGTGCACATGATGGAGGTCACCCCCCTTCATCTAGCCTCTCCAGCCAGCTGGTGCTCCTCGATTTTATTCGTTGCGGCTTCGTGCATCATCCGTCAGGCCTCAATTTGCTCCGCCCCAAATCAGCTCGAGCAGGAACTACGCCGCATCGAAAGTATGCCATGAAGTGGCCGAGGTACACCCTAAATTACTTCGCCCCTAATCATCTCGCGCATAGGAACCACATCGTGGCGAAGGTACGTCCTGAAGCCCTAAGAGCATCCACAATGGTAGTGGACTTAAGGAGCACTTCTTAAGTGCTCCATAATGAATTTTGATAAAAATTAAGTAAGAACCAAATACCAACAATGGACCTCCTTAAATAAACATTTCTTTTTTATTTTAAATTAAAATTAATTAAAAATAAAAGGCTGTCAATCTTTGATTGGTTGTCATTTCACAAATAAAATGTACCAACTCCTTAATTAAGGAGCAATTCCTTATTAAGAAGTGGTTCTTAAAACTCCACAATGGTCCTCATTAAATAAGAAGTGCTCATTTTTTCGATAAATGGTAAGTAAGTATAAAAATGAAATCGATCCAAATGTCTAAGTGTTACGGGGTCATGCCTCGTTATAAATGCGGAAACCTAGTGGTCCCGAGCTGACCAAAAAAGTGATGCATCTACCAAGTGGTACAAAAAAATGCTAGTACACGAAGAACCGGACTAGGCAGTAACCCTAACTAGCTGTAGAGAAACGCGCCGATGTGATGGTCTCCTCGTAGTGCTCGAAAGCACAGTGGCTGGATGAAGATATGAAAATCCTCCTGGCCTCGAGTGATGAGACATGTGATACCCAAAAGGAAGCTATGCTAGAGGAGATCCCCATTGGGGCATGATACCTCGTGACGCATACTTCCCGTGCTTTCAATGATGCTCCTCTAACCCTGGAAGTGATCCATGGTGAAACTCTAGTGTAATGTGTCCATCTAAATGCTCAGACCTCCGATAACTCAGAAACTCAAGCTCACCAACTGTAAGTGTATCCCTCTCCTGATGCCGATAGTCCTCCTCAAAGAGTCCAGTCTGACAAGTAGAAAACATGCTTCATGTGATGTTGTGCCTGTGCTGGGTATACCAGCGTGACAGTTCTGTAACTGCCCTCCCCACTTTTGGTAAGTGAACAACCAATTCCGGGTTTGGTGATACTGTGCACCACCGGTATAGTGCACATGTCGGAATTTAATGTTGCGATAGTGTCACCGACATAGCACTAACGTTGGGTGACTTAACTGCCTGCACGTAACAGTCTGAACTGTCATTCCTACTTTTGGTAAGCAGGAAACCATAATCAGGTTTGGGAATACTGAGCACCACCGGTTAGGTACCGAGGTCGGGATTTGTGGTACGATAGTAACATCGACATAGCACTAAAGTTGGGCAACTTTACCGCTCGCCCTGTGTAACATTATGAACTGTCCTCCCTACTTTCGGTAAGTAGGCAACCATAACCAGAATTGGTGATACTGAGCACTACCGGTGGGGTGCTCAGGTGGAGTAACTTTCCGCATACTCCTGCGTAACAGTCTGTACTATCAACCCTTCTTTTGGTAAGTAGGCAACCGTAACTGGGTTTGGTGATATTGCGCACCACCGGTAGGATGCGCATATCGTAATATAAGTACGATAGCACCACCGACCTGGTACTAAAGTGAAAGATACTTAACTTCGCACTTAAGCGTAACAGTATGTACTGCCAGCCCCACTTAATAGAGTGGGAAGCTTCCCGGTGATTTAACCTAGGTCATCGGGGGTTCTAACTGTCTAGTATTGAGAGAGATTTCCCCGGGGAATAGCCTGTAGAGCACTGTGTAGATCTGTGTAAATATCTGATGTCTGAGGCCAACCCTGGATGACGCTAGCCCCTCCTTGACCAAGTTGTTTCTAGCCTTCCAGGTATAATAGACCGTCGTAAGCAAGGCTAGCATGCCAATCCTGGCAGTCCTCTCTAATGATACAGCAGGTTGTTCCTCTGATCGTGTAGCATCTCCTCCTCAGACCAATCCAATCTTTCACTGGGTCTCAGATGTCCCGGGAGAATTCGTATGTAAAGAACAAGTGCGGGGCACTCTCCTGTGTATGCCTGCATAATAGGCAACATCTTTCTCCATGGTAATTCCTCAGCCTATCTCTAGTATCCAGTCTCCCTCTTACCGCTCTCCAAGCGATAAACGAGTACTTGGGAGGGTGTGAACCCTTTCATAGAAGTCAAAAAATGTGTTGAGCTGGTAGCTTCCCTAATAGTATGATATATACCCTCGATGAGTCAAGACCCTTTGTTGTTGCCCAACTAGTGAGTCATGCAATGGTAGGGCCTCTCCCACCGAGGGAGAATAACAATCTGTCCCTAATAGCCATTAGCTGTCTGATAAGTGCTGAGGAGTTGTACTTGGAGGGTGACCCGTTCCAGAGGTCCGCCCCTTTAATGTAAAAGGAGTGGGCCCACCAGACCCATAAAGAACCCTTCCTGATGTGGAAATTCCAAATCTGCTTCGATAAAAGTGCCTCATTCCAAGTCTGGATATCTTTGAGGCCTAGGCCTCATTCCTATACAGTCCTGCAAACCTTTCTCTATGCCACCGGGTAGGAGTTCCCTCCCCATAGGAAACGTCTGCAAATAAAATATGGGTGTTCTATGACTTTTATGGGAAGGGATACCTGCTGGATCCAGAACCCCAATAACTGATAACTGATCCAGAACCCGCGTAGGAGAACGTGTGGCCCTTCCAGGAGGATATGAATTGATTGACTACTTCTATTAAGGGGGAGAACTGGGAAACCTTCAATTTCTGCGAGTCCAGGGGAACACCTAAATATCTGACAGGGAGATGAGCATGGGGTATGACTGTGAAGCTGAGATCCTCATGTACACCTACCATGTAAAGTGCAGATTTGCTAGTGTTTATGGCTAGGCCTGAAGTGCCTTCAAACTCGTTCAAAGCATGCATGAGTATACTAACTGATGACTGATCTCCCCCAGAGAAAAGCATAAGATCATCTGCGAAAGTCAAGTGGGATATCTGTAATGGTTTTCACCGCGGGTGGTACCTAAACTTTAGTGTAGTAGTCCTACTCCTGAGTAAACGGGAGAAGTTCTCTATGCAGATGACAAATAGCATCGGGACATGGGGTCACCCTGTCGGAAACCCCTACTCCCGGTGAAGAAACCATGTAGCGTGCCATTTGCTTTCATAGAGAAAGCATATATTGATACACATTCCATGATCCACCCTATGAAGCGCTCCGGGAACCCCAAACCATGGAGAAAATCTCTTAAGAAACCATATGATACTGTGTCAAATGCCTTTCTAATGTCAACCATGATCCTGCATCGAGCACTGTTTCTCTGTCTGGCATACCCCCTCACGAGTTCCTCTGCAAGCATGATATTATCATCTTGACAAAGTTTAAGAGACCATTTCCGAGGACAATGAATAATACGCAATATAACAAAGTTTAATTAGAAACCAAGTTTCAAATATAATTTATAGAAAATTAGTGGAGTCTCGCTGCACATTGTGAGAATTAAGAAATTAGGATTAACTTTTATGTTTTTTTGTCTTACATATATATTGAAAACAAAGAATTTTATTTACAAATTTAAAGTTTAGTCATCTAAGGAAAACTATATGAGTAATGAATTGAAATAATTAATTTAGTTAGAAATCGTTACATATTGAATACAATAACAAAATAATTATATTTATAAAATTCATTCAAATTATTTTTAGATAATGATTTATATGTAGAAGTCATTTTAAAGGTTATCATAATTATTTATTCTCATTGAATAAAATTAAATATCAAATGATCTTATTAGTCCCACTAATTATAAAAGAGAAAGTTTCGGGAAAGGTTGTATGTCCATAAGTTTGTGGACAAACCCCTCGACTTTTAAAAAAAATATAATTTAAAACCACATGTAATGGTGGAGGGTTTGGCATGGATCTCTAGCTATTTATTAAAGTAAAAATAAAGGTACAAACAAATAGGGGGACTTAATACGTTACCTCTGGAAAGATTTTTGGCACCTGTATACATTTTCCTATCCATTGCTATGGTGCTCGAAAACAAAAGGATAGAAATAACTAACTAAGCTTACATCAGTATAGTTTTCAAATGAGTTTAAAAACGTGGAATCATGGAATTAATTATGTTACATAATGATCAACACACTCTTATATAGGGAAATTCCCTATTCTGCTATTCCTCTGATATGTTGAGTAAGCGTCGAATGCCGGACTTCGTAATTTCTTCTTGTTTCACTAGCCATTTTGGCTAAGGCATCTGCAAGAGAATTAGCTTCAAGATATATATGTGAAAAAGAAATACGGTTAAACTCACCTTGTAATTCTCAGATGACTCTTAGTTGAGGAATTAGCTTCCAAGGAGTGGAGATCTCCTTGTTTATCATTCGAATCAGAACTAAACAGTCTATTTCAACTTCTAAGTCTTCCACCTCTTGATAGAAAGTCATTTGTAATCCTAAAACCAACGCTTGAGTTTCAGCTTCCAAGTTATTCTTGTTGTGAAGATGCATTGATCTGCCTTTATGTACCCTTATGCCTTGTCTCTCAGTACCATCCCAGCTCCATCAAAACATGCCAATCCTAGAGATGATTCATTGGTATTTAATTTAAAACCAGATGGTAACTTCCAGTAGATCTCAGAAATTGTATTCTCCTGCACAAATATTTGAACTGGAGCTAAACACAAAATCTCATAATGCAATACATTAGAATCAGCATAGTTCCAGGCCAAGTTATGTGCTCTCAAACTTTCCTCTAGAAGATTTATAATTCTCTTTCTCATAATGATAAACCTAGGGTGAATCTGATCATGAATGGATATATTTTGAGCACACCATATCACCCAAGTAGTAACCGCTTGTAACATTATAACACATATTCTCTGCATGTTGTATTTTATGTTGACATTCCAATAATGATAAAATCTATCCTAGAAATTAGAAAAACTTTCTGGTGTTAGATCACAGAAATTATGCATTAGCACCAGAGGACACTCATGAAATACATGTTAATAATCAGATGAATTAAAGCCAAAGAAGCATCTAGATGGTAAATTGAAAGATTGTTCTTGAAGCACAGCAGAAAGAGGAAGCAGTGTGTATTCTCCAATTAAAAATAGCAATTTTTTTTGGAATGAACTTAGACCAAAGATGCTTAAAAGAGTTTACTTCAATCCGTTTTGGTCTGATCAATTCATAAGCTGAAGAAAAAGTGAATTTAATCATTAGCTTCTGGATTCCATATCATAATATCTTGATATCCTTCACAAATTGCAACATCGTGTGCCAATAAATCCTTAATCTCAAATGGAAAACCATGATTAAAAGCTAATCTCAGATCATGCAGAAGATAGAAGAAATGTCTAACAGTCAAATCCAGATTTGGAAGCTCAAAATTCAAATTCCAGAAATCATGCAATATCCCAATATCAAGCGAATTAGAGATCCAGAAAGAAATCTCACCTGAACTTACCTGAACTGTGGTATTTTCCTGAGCTAAATCACCACCTCTATATCTTTTCCATGTTTTTGCGCTTTTCGTACTATCTGGTAAAGACCACATGAAAGAAGACCAAAGACTACCTCATTTTTGCAATTTCCACTATAACTTTAGGGAGAAACTCTTGATAATATTATAAAGATCCTTAACAGCTAGTCCATTTTCAGAGTATGGATAACAAATAATTCTTCAAGATCTCTATATTTTATTTTGACCACAACCTGAATTTCCCCAAAAGAATTTTGCAAAAATGACATGTAATCTGTCTATTACTGCTTTAGTAGGCTTTATCATAGTTAAAATATGTAAAGAAATAGCAAATAGAACATTTTTAATCATTATCAACCTTCTAGCTTGACTTAACCACTTATTTTGCCATAAAACTAATTTTGTTGCACTAGTATCAAACAATGGCTGAAAATAAGAATGTTTTGGTCTTCCTATATATAGGACATTCCAAATATCTGAATAGAAAGCTTCCCTGAGGTATGTGTGATTTGAGATATCATTATGTGATATGACTGAGGGGCAAATTTTGACAAATAGTACGTGGATTTCTCCAAATTGACCTTTGCCTTGTAACTTGTTCAAATTTTCCTAAAAAGTTTATCAGATTTTAAAGACTTTTCTTGTTTTCTTTTAGGAAAAATGGTGTATAATCAGCAAAACTTAAATGAATAGTTTTAGTAGCTGAGTGAGGCAAATTATTGTAATCAATTCTTGATTTTTTAAACAGAAACCTCAAAAAAAAAATTTTGTAAAAGTTTCAGTGAGTAATATAAACAAATATGGAGATAAAGAATCTCCTTGTTTAATACCCCTTGAAGTTTTGAAAAAACCAAAAGGTTTTCCATTGACAAGAACTAAAAAATGAGCAGCTAACAGATTGCTTATAATATCATTAACCACAGATTCTTGAAAACTTATTTTTAATAACAGTTTATTCAAAAAAAAACCCATGACCCTCTATCAAAAACTTTCATCATGTCCAATTTAAAGAAAACATTAAAACCCCATCTTTTATTATTTAAAAAATTAGGTAATTCATGCATGAGAATGACACTATCTTCCAATTATCTGCCTTGAACAAAGGATTATTGCTCTGGAGATATTAGAGAAGGCATTGAGTTTTTTAATCTTTCAATGTAAACCCTGGAAAATATTTTATTTTAAAAGTTAATGAGACTTATTGGCCTGAAATCAGAAAATCTTGAGTTTACCTTTTTTAGGGATTTAAGTAATGAATGAGACTGCTATAGCTTTTGGAATAGTGGTACTCGATAAAAAGCCATTCACTGCTTCCAAAAGATCCCGTTCTAAGACATCCCAACAGTTAGTATAAAAAACACCTGCATACCCAACAATTCCTTGTCCATTTGAAGAAAAAAAACAATTTTCTTGAGTTCAGGAAGCTGCACTACTTGTCTAAGCATCTGGTTGTTTTGATCATCCACCGAGGTTGGGATATTGTTCAACATTTCTATCTTAAAGTTTTGTAGAAAATAAGGATAATAATGTGTGTTTGTATTCATGCTTTGGGTTACATTATATAGAGGTACAAAGAAAAGGAAATCTAATCTAATTACAATTCCAAGTAATATTCAAAATATTGCTTATTCCTTAATACTCCTCCTCAAGTTGGAGCACGGGGATCAGAAATGCCCAACTTTCCAAGTAATGAATAAAACTGATTCCGTCTGAGAGCTTTGGTGAACAAGTCTGCAGGTTAATCAGTTGTGCGGATATGATGTGTAACAAGAGCATCCGACTGGACAAGATCATGGACGAAATGGAAATCAACCTCTATATATGCTTCGTACGTTCATGGAACAGTGGATTTTTTGCAATGTGAAAAGCAGATTGACCGTCACAAAACAGTCACATAGGAGCAGAATGCATAATACCTAAGTTCCTAAGAAAATATTTAAGCCAAAAAAACTCACATTAAGTAACATCCATAGCACAATACTCTGCTTCACCAGAAGAATGAGAAACTGTAGGTTGCTTCTTAGTTTTCCATGAAACCGGAGAATCACAAATAGTCATAAAGTACCCAGAAAGAGAGCGCGTTGTAATAGGATATGCAGCCCAATCAGAATCACAATAAGCAGTTAACTATAACGAACTGCGTGACTCTTCAAGTAGTGAAGAACTCGAATCGTAGCTTGCCAGTGAGGAACACAATGAGACTTTATAAACTGAGCAAGCGTATGAACAGAGTAACTAAGCTCATGACGAGTGATAGTAAGGTAAATGAGACAACCAACTAGGCACTGATACTATTCAGGATCATCATAAAGATGACCTTTAACTTTCGCAAGATCATGTTGTTGCTCCATAGGGAAATCAGTTGGCTTAGAAGCCGATAAAACCGTGTCAGATAAGATATCCATGACATATTTCCGTTGTGAAAGAAACATCCTATTCGGTGTTCTAGCAATCTCTATACCCAAGAAATACTTAAGTGTACCAAGATCCTTTAAGTAAAAAAAGATCTCGAGTATTTCTTGAATTTAGAGATGAGCAACGAAGAACTACTAGCAATGACCAAATCATCCACATAGAGAAGTATATGCAAAGAAACTGAGCCTAAGTAAAAGTAAATAGAGAGTAATCTGTCTTACTCTGAACAAAGCCAAATGCTCGTAAAGCCCGAGCCAACTTAGAAAACTAATTGCAAGGATATTACCGAAGACCATAAAGAAATTTCTGAAGGCGATATACATGGCCAGTGGGCTCAGGATAGCCTGGTGGAGGGCACATAAACACCTCTTCATGAAAATCACCATGTAGAAAATCATTATGCTCATCCATCTGATGAAGTTCCTAACCACGGATGACTGCAACTAATAAAAATAGACGAATCAAACTCATTTTCGCAACGGGCGCAAATGTCTCAGTATAGTCAATTCCTTCATTCTGACGAATTCCAAGCACTACAAGACGAGCTTTGTGACGTTCAATAGTACCATCAGATTTGAACTTGGTATGATACACTCATTTACATCTAATTGCAGTCTTATCCAGAGGTAGAGGAGCCAAGGTCCACGTCTGATTGCGCTCAAGAGCATTAATCTCTTTAGCCTTAGCATCATGCCAATGAGCATACTTTGAAACCTTATAATAAGTGGTGGGGGGAGACGCCACCTCGAACGGTGATGGTGATGCTGACATATCTTCAGGCGACACGGGAAGCGCGTGGTGATCGGTGACTGGTGGCGCGTGAAACGCGTGTGGTGGGGATGTCGGTGGTGCGTGTAGCGCAGCTGGGATTGGGTTGATCGGTGGCAAAGCAGGCAAATGATCTGGATCAGGAGCAACAGAAGGTGGCAGGTACTCCGGTGACAGGAAAGTGTCCGGCGGTAGGGTGATCTCCTACGTCGGTGATGGTGAAGTAGTAGATGGCACAGCGTACGAAAAATAGTCTTCATAAAAATCAGCATCCTGACTGTTGAAGAAGGTACTGGATTCCAAATCATAAATGCGATATCCTTTCTTGCCAGTGGGATACCCAAGAAAAACACATCGTCGACTCCTTGGAGCAAACTTGTCATGGTATATGGGAATGTAAGAGGCCTAACACAAGCAACCAAAAACTTTCAGAAGCTTGTACGTCCATAGAGTAACTCAAATGACGTGAGACCATTGAGTTGCTTCATCGGTCTCAGGTTAATTAGATAAGCAGCAGTGAGAACACATTCTCCCCAAAAATAAATAGGCAGATTAGCTTTAAAATGCAAGCACGAGCCACATTTAAAAAATAATAATGCCTGCGTTCCACACAGCCATTCTGCTGTGGTGTATCAACCATAGATGCCTAAAAAATGATCCCAGATTCAGCAAAGTATTATCTCAAAGGTAGAAATTTTGTACCATTATCAGCACGAACACGACGAATATGGCGCCCAAACTGTGTCTTGATTAAAGCACAAAAATCTCTAAATCTAGAGGCTACATTAGACTTAGCCACTAATAAATAAACCCAAACAACTCGAGAATAATCATCA
>JAUOBV010000003.1:1312711-1333440 GCA_032360425.1 Rubia occidens
TCTAAAGGTGTGGATTTCGCAAGCTCCCCTTGCTACCGATCCACCTTGATCAGAATCCCCCTGACCTCGAAACTCGTCGAAACTTGATCTCCTCCTCTCAAGGAATTAAGGCATACGTTCTGAACTTTGAACAACAGGTCGTGTATGTTGGAACATATAGAATCTGGCTCTTGTAAAGCTTCTCTGCAGAATGTAAAATTCGAAGTGCAGATTTTTTTCTCAATTAAATTCACGAGTATTGCAGTCGTTAATGTCCTCTATTTATAGTCCATATGCAGATCAGAATACTCCATGATTATCTCCATAATATTCTCATTCCTTATCTGCTTCTGAAGCATATCCAAATCCCATAAATAAAGGGATTTTCCTTATCTCAAATATCGCATAATATTCCATGAATCCAATTCCATATTTATGAAGATTTTCCATAAACCATTATGCTTCCATACGCCTAAATTAAATACTGCTTAAACTCCAAGTTTCCATAAAACCATTTCAGTGCAATATTCTAATCACCAATTCTGAAATTTTCGGTATGTTTCATCATGGAAATTCTGAAGTTTTGTGCATGTATAATTCCTTCTCCATTTAAAACTCTATTTTTTATCAAATCCCTTAGAGATATGAATCATCAATATCTCATCCATAACTCTACCATAGCTGAGTATTCCAAATCAATTCAAATTCCATGAATCTAATCCAATCACATAAATATAGGAATTTATATATTCTCTAATAAAAACATTATGGACGAAATATTACTTCTCGTATTCCTTATTCCACCGAATTTTCCATCTATGATGTTTCAACATAAGTTATTCCATATTTGCATAATTTCTACAAATTGCCAACAAGAGAAATCTGGACTTTACAATCTCCCCCTTTGGCATTTTGCGGAACCAATCACCTTTTGACAATTCATCATACGAACTTAGGAAAATATAGACATCACCTTTGAAAACCCTTCTGGATATTGGAAAATAACATCTCCCCCTGAATTCCAGAACTTTCTCAACATCCAGGAATAATAATCATGTTGGAAAATCAACCCAACAGATCCAATAAAGTCATCAAAGAAATCAAAAAAATCTCCCCCTTGGGACCATAAACATGCCAAATGCAATAGACACAGAAACCCAAAGAATATCCAATAAGTGCAACTCCCCCTGAAGCAAACATCTGGCCTATGTTGGAACATAGCCATAGAAAAACCTTCAACCTTATTTATGAGCAGCTATCCGTGCTTTATCTTCTACATTGGTCAAAGTCATAAAACATAAGGAACATGTTCAGAAAATAAAATCCGTTCCCCTTGAATTTAACACTGACTATGTTAGAACATACTCCTGCAGAAATCAACTCTGTTCAGGAGCAGCTCTCTATGCTTCCAGCTAAGCCTTCTTTGATGTTGAAACATGAGATCCTTTCATTGCTTCAGATTCAACACCCTCAGTCTGTATCAGTTTTGGAATATGGCTGCTCTTAGTCTTCAGTTCCTACTGCTGTGTTGGAACATGAATGTTCTGGGCCTCTTCAACCTGCTCTATAACTGTTCTTCCTCATGTGTTAAAATATGTGAAGCTCTTCAACAAAATCATAATCATGATCAGTGTTCCCATGCCAATTTGAAATATAATCAACCTCAAACATTTGAGGTTCATCAATCTACATATTCACAGCTTCTCCCCCTGTCTTCATACTAGGTGTTGGAACATGATCATCATCACTGCTTTCCAACTCTCCATTAAAATACCAGGAGGATTCGATCGTCATACGCATTCCGTGATCAAACTTAACCACTTCATAATTATCCATACTAGCATGCCAATCCTATTTTCACCAACTAGCCATCACATCAAACATCAGAATGTCTTCAACACCAATTTCTAACATATCCAACTGTACCTCCATTTGTTTCTCATTTTCTCCTTTTCCATTTTTTTAATGTTTTTTCGAATATATACACAAATAAAAATGCTCAAGACTAAATAAAAAATAACAAAGGTATCTTAGATCTTCTCTCCCTCGACGAAAACCTTTCTGAATTTGAAAGGTAGTGAGTCACCCAAACCATTTCCTTTGTGCATCTTTTGATCCATACAAAACCTTCTTGAGTTGATGATATACTTCCTGGAAAATTTCTTTATTATCATTACATTCAAATCGCCCAAGTTCTTTTTGCATTGCAGCAATCCAATACTCATCAAGTAGAGCCTCTTTGTAATTCTTGTGTTCAATGATGGAGAAAAAATATTTTAGACCAGCATGTTTCCTATAGTTAACCCAATGGATCGATTGAATCCTTCCTATGCTTGATTCAGCCCGCATTAATAGTGGAACATAGGAGAGTTCTGGGACGGACATTGTTCCAACATTGCTGAGGTTATGAGAGTCATCAGCTTCATCCGTAAGATTTACCTTGTCCAATGTTCCAACATCATTGCACCCATGATCTGAGAAATCATCCTATGTTGAAACACAGTCCGCCATTGACATCCTGAGATCATCATATTTAACACTCAAGCAGTTCACTTCTTGTTCCAACAACTAACATTTGTCTTATGACCGAATACCAGTAAGCAGTTTGTTGTTGCCATGTTTCACTATGCACTTCTTATTATGGAATTCCACGATCATATTATCATCACATGGCTGGCTGATACTTAGGAGATTAGCCTTTAGATCTTCCACCAACAGAGCACCGGAAAAGGTTGGAAATCCCTTTATAGACAACTCACATTTTCCAACTACCTTGTTGTTATTTCCATCACTAAAGGTAACAAATCTGTTATCATAGAGTTCGATCTTCCTTAAGTACTCATGCAATTCAGTCATATGTCGAGAACATCCACAATCAAAGTACCACGAATCCTTAGAGTGTGCAATAAGAGAAGTATAAGCAAAAATGCAAGTATTAGTACGTTTAGGAACCCATACCTTTCGAACCATATTTGATCGTTGGGCATCATCTATGTTGGAACATGTAGACAGTTGTTGTCCATTCATGATGTCTCTGAGGACTTCAAAACATTGATCCTCTGTATGCCCTTGGCAGCTGCAGTAGCTACAAATAAGATGTTTGTGTTGCCGAGTTTTGATCACTTTTCTCTTCATGTCTTGAACCTCTGTCTTGAAGTTTCTCACATCGCATGATGCTTTTCCATAACCAATCTCATGTCGATATTTTCAGTTTTTTCCCATAATCAGGATATCGTCTAACCTTGCCTTGCCCGAGTTTAACTTCCTGATTGTTACTTCTGCCAATTCTGCCCTCTCAGTAATAGTATTCACCTTCACGTTCAGATCTTCAATTTCACTTTTAAGTCTATCAACCTGCACCATCAATTCCTTTTTTGCATCGACCAATTGATTTTTCTCCACATTTAGGGACTTATTTTTGTCAACCACCTTTAACCACAAGTCATACATTTTTTCATATGAAGTGTAGATGTTTTCACTACTCACAGATCGGTCTTCATCATCGCTGGAAGTATCGGTAGAATGTATGTTGGAACATACCGTATCTGTGTTGGAACATACAGTATTATCAGTGTTGGAACACACAGACTTATATGTGTTGGAACATACGTTCATACCCTCCGTATCATTGTAAATTTTTTCTCCAAATGCCACATAATTTTATGTAAGTTCCTCTTCATCTTCTTCATCTTCACTCCACAAGTTTACATACGATCTTCCCTGCTTCTTCTGGGTATTAGCACATTCATCGTGGATATTCCCAAAACCTTCACATTCTTTATACTGAATCCTTCCTTTTTGTTTTTCTTCACCACCTTGATTTCTCGTAAACTCTTGGTTTCCTTGCTCCATACGATTACCACGGTTCTTACCTAAGTTTAGTCCACGTGGTCTATTTCCTCCAGTTCTCTTTTTTGATTTTTTGTTCACAACCTTCTTCAGTATTCTTGAGTAATTCTTAGTGATGAGAGAAATTTCTTCAATATCATCCTTACTATTTGATTCATGATCATCCCATAAAAGCCAACTCCTTCAATGTTTTCTTTGCAGGTTGTTTCATATTCATCTCATATGTCTGTAGTAATCCTATTAACTCATCCAAGGATGATTCCACTCATTCTCAACAAAGTACCATGCAAGTTCATCCATATAATTAATAAACACCCTCATCCAAGCCTTCTAATAATTGTAGTTTGATCCTTCTAGTAGAGGTGGATGAAACACAGAAGCTCTTTATCTTGTTGTCATGGTAAAACCGAATCACACTTTCCTTGACACAACCAAGGTAAAACGTAAGTGACCAAGCTCTGATACTAATTGAAAAACTAGTTTTACCTCTTTAGCGTTAACTAGCAAACCTATGTTACAACATAGTCTAACTAACCAAGTATGTAAAGTAAATAACGAACAAGACACATAACTTGGTTAAGCAGTTCGGTGAAATTCACCTAAGTATGCAGGGCCTGGCCCAATTCAGAATAAATTCATTAATAAAAAAGATGTAGTACAAAGTACACCACACAACTATACTTATCTTTTCTAATTATAAACATGTAGATTTTGCAAGCTCCCCTTGCTACCGATCCGCCTTGATCAGACTCCCTCTGACCTCGAAACTCATTGACGCTGGATCTCCTGCTCCCGAGAAATTAAGCCAAACGTTCTGAACTTTGAATAACAGGTCGTATATGTTGGAACATATAGAATCTGGCTCTTGCAAAGCTTCTAGCAGAATGTCAAATATGAAGTGCATATTTTTTTCAATTAAATTCACGAGTATTGCAGCCGTTAATGTCCTCTATTTATATTCCGTGTGCAGATGATAATACTCCATCATTATCTCTATAATATTCCTATTTCTTATCTGCTTGTGAAGCATATCCAAATCCCATAAATAAAGAGATTTTCCTTATCTCAAATATCCTATAATATTCCAGAAATCCAATTCCATATTTATAGGGATTTTCCATAAACCGTTATGCTTCCATACGCCTGAATTAAATATTGCTTAAACTCCAAGTTTCCCTAAAACCATTTCAGCGCAATATTCTAATCACCAATTTTGAAATCTCCGGTATGTTCCAGCATGGAAATTCTGAAGTCTTGTGCGTGTATAATTCCTTCTCCATTTCAAATTCTATTTTTTATCAAATCCCTTGGAGATAGGAATCATCATTATCTCGTCCATATCTCTACCATAACTGAGTATTCCAAATCAATTCAAATTCCATTAATCTAATCAAATCACATAAATATAGGAATTGATATATTCTCCAATAAAAAGATTATGGGCAAAATATTACTTCTCGCATTCCTTATTCCACCAAAATTTCTTTCTGTGATGTTTCAACATAAGCTATTCCATATTTGCATAATCTCCACAAATTGCCAACTAGATAAAAATGGACATCACAACATTCCATTCAGAGAATTTTGTAACTATTCTTCATGGAAAATATCGAGACCGATTATGGAAGAGGTTGACACCAGCAACAATTCTCCCGAAAAACGTCAAGATTAAGTATGAGGGAGTTCTTTGCTTTTCGGATACAGGATAGGAAAAATGATCCTGACACAATTATGTTTTCCGGGGAATTATTCCAACAATTTTTGGTTGATGCTTATACAATATTGAATCAGGGAGAATGAAATAATCGGGGGCACCGAAAATGTTTCAGATCAGAGCTGTATAAGAACTTGGTTGAGGTGACGCAGAGTGGGAATACTAATCTATCTAAGACTAGAAGACTGGTGGTCCGAGATACATGACTCAGAACTATTTCAACGCTATTGCTCTTTGTAAGTGGTATGGGTACCCTGATCTTTATATTATGTTCACCTGCAATCTTAAGTAGCTAGAGATAACCAGATTCTTGAATAAGAAGGGACTTAAAGCCGAGGATAGGCCAGACATCATTTGTCGTTTGTTCAAAACCAAACTTGAACAACTCTTAAATGATGTACGAAAAGAAAATATTTTTGGCCGTGTGTAGGAAAGTTTGTTCTTTTTAATTTCACACTACATATTGATTCTAATATATCATTCAGCTCATTAAGTAGTATATTGTTACGTGTGTGAGCGACTATTTTTATATTAATCTGATCTAAAATATAAAATACTTAGTTATACGATAAGCATATGGTAAGATTCAAAATAAGAAAGTAATGATATTTTTATATATTTATGGAAAATAGTGATTAGTGCTATGTATTTTCAAAGAATATGATATTACATATCTGTAAATAACATGCATCTTTTTTGCCAACGCATTGGTTTACACCATAGAGTTTAAAAAACGTGGGTTACCTCATGCACACATCCTATTGTTCATGCATAAGGATGAAAAGTTTCCGAAGCCAGAGGATATTGACTCGATTATATCTGCAAAGATACCAGATAGAGAAAAGAATCCTAACCTGTGTGACGTTGTTAAGGACTTAATGATGGATGGACCTTGCGGTGCTTTAAAGTTAAGCTCACCATGTATGATGGATGGAAGGTGCTCCAAGCACTTTTCAAAGAATTTTATTGAAACAACCACTATTGATAGAGATGGATGCCAGGTATACAGGAGGAGGCATAATGGGATTACAATAGAAAAAAATGGAGTTATATTGGACAATGTATTTGTAGTCCCTTATAACCCAACACTTCTCATCAGTTATCAGGCACACATCAACGTTGAGTGGTGCAATCAGTCATGGTCAATAAAGTATCTATTCAAATACATTAACAAATGATATGATCGGGTAACTGTAGTATTTTTTTAGAGAGATGGTGATGGAACATAAAATCAAAATCGACAAGTGATCGATGAAATTAAGAATTATTATGATTGCAGGTTTATTACATTCCTTTCTCAGTTTATTTTATCCTTAAAAGTCTAAAGCTTATACAAATTTTTTCTTTGACATGTGAAGGTGTATCTCTCCTTTTGAAGTGGTATGGAGAATATTTATATTTGAGATCCACTATAGAAATCTTGTAGTGGAGCGACTGACTTTTCACCTTTCCAATGAGCAAAATATCATTTTCCATGATAAAGATACCTGTGAAAAAGTTATGGGAAGACCTGGACTCGATCAGTCCAAGTTCGTAACATGGATGGATTGCAATAATATGAAGATGCCAAACAATTTACTTATGTTGAGTTCCCGATGAAGTTTGTTTGGAAACAGAAGGATAAGGTCTAGGCTCCAAGGAAGAGGGGTTTCTCCATTGGAAGAATTCATCACATTCTTCCCAGCTGTAGAGAGAGCTACTACTTGAGGGTTTTATTGAATAAAGTTAAAGCCCCAAAATGTTACTAAGACGTACGAACAGTTGATGGAGTGATATATCCTACTTTTCAAGAGGCTTGCTATGCGTTAGGATTGTTAGATAATGATAAAGAGTATATTGAAGGGGTCATGGAAGCAAGTTTGTGGGGAACTGAACACTATTTATGAGCTCTCTTTGCCATGCTTTTACTCTCTGATAGCCTATCTAGTCCTAAACATGTTTGGGAGAATGTATGGCATATCTTAGCCGAGGACATCCTTCATAGACAACGTAACATTTTTCAAATACAAGTTAATTTTTTATCTTTTAAATATCCTAATATGGTAATCAATTACTTCAAATCCAAATTGTCATCCAAAAATTTTGTGTGTTTGTAAACAAGAGTAGAGTTTCAACTAAAATAGTCACCTATGTGTTCACGAACCTATTAAACTAATCAAACTTTTTGAGCACGACGTAAATTGAGTGTTGAAGCAAATAATAAATTCTCAGCACTAATAATTTCTTGATAACCATTATTCTGCATGTTATTTATTTTTGGGGAATAATGCATAAAAATTTCAAATCAAAATAGTCACAGAGCTTAGCAGCCTTAACGAATAAGTCTTGGAATATTTCTTGAAACTACGATTTTCAGTACTCTTATACTCATTATTTTTGCAGAGTTGTGCCGTAGTGATGAGTAGTTGAAAAATTACACATTGGCTAAGATCGAAAAATTCTTCGCAGTAATGGAAGTAGTATTAGAAAATATTCTTCCATGCCTTTTTCTAATGATGTGACAATTTTATAAGGGTACGATAAGCTCATACAGGATGAACTTTTCTATGATAAAGCTTCCTTAGCATTTGAGCACAACTTACTGTTAATAGCCTAGCTGAGGAACAAAAGTGGGTGTATTGAGAAATCATGAATGTTGTTTCAAGCAGTGACAGGGGTGTCTTTTTCATCTATGGATATAGAGGGACTGGAAAAACTTTTATTTTGAGAACATTATCGGCCGCGATATGTTCTAAAGGTGACATTGTATTGACTGTAGCTTCAAGGGCATTGTAGCTCTCCTCCTTGAAGGAGGAAGGACAGTGCATTCTAGGTTTGCAATACCTATAAACATCAATGAGTACTCAACATGTTCGATTTGCCCGGATTCTAATCTCACTGAATTATTAAGAAATACGAAGCTTCATAATTTGGGATGAAGCTACAATGGTTCACAAATTTTCTTTTGAAGCTGTAGATAAAATTTTAAGGGATGTTCTCCAATCCTATAATCCCTTTGGTGGAAAAGTTGTAGTGTTTGGAATCAATTTATATTACCCAATTTATATTACCCAAGTGGTGGAAAATATTACCCATAGTACCACAAGGGAGCAGGCAAGACATAGTGTTCTCTGAATTGAACTCTTCCTATTTGTGGAATTACTGTGAAGTTCTTAATTTGACTAAAAACATGAGGCTTGAAGGTGAGTATTCAGACGCACATGAATTAAGGAAGTTTTCAGATTGAATTTTAAGTGTTGGAGATAAGTCTGCTAGAGAGCCAAATGATGGGGAAGAAATCATTCAAGTACCAGACAACTTACTTAACACGAAGACAAATGATCCTCTAGCATCCATACATACCCCTCTATAGTTCAGAACCTTTCATGTCCAGGATACTTCAATGAAAAGCAATTCTTGCTCCTACTCATGATTTTGTTGGCATTGTTAATGAGTACTTGCTATCAAGGGTACTAGGAGAGGCAAAAGAATATCTAAGTTCAGATAGAATTTGCAGGTCTGATAGAAGTGCAGATAGGGATGGGGATGTATATCCTCCAGATTTTTTTAAATAGTATCAAATGTTCAGGTTTACCTAACCATAAGTTGAAGTTAAAGGCTGGTGTCCCAGTCATGCTACTGAGGAACATCGATCAACCTTTTGGCTTGTGCAACGGTACTAGATTACAAATAACTCAACTAGGCCAACGTATCATTGAGGGAAAAATCATCTCAGGGAGAAACATTGGACATGAGGTGTTCATTCCTCGCATGTTGTTAAGCCCGTCTGATAGAAGGTTACCATTTAGACTTCAACGAAGACGATTTCCCCTAGCTCTATGTTTTTCCATGACGATTAATAAGAGCCAGGGTCAGTCTCTTTCACACTTGTATTTGCCAAGGCCATTTTTCACCCACAGACAACTATATGTTTCCATCTCAAGAGTTAAAAGTAGGATGGGATTGAAGATTTTGGTTTGTGAAAAAGACGGCCAACCGACCAATACTATAGTTAATGTTGTGTATAAGGAAATATTCCAGAACTTTGGATAATAAGGTATCTAATTTCTTTCCCTTTTCATATTCTTAAGTAATTGACCAATTTTTTACCGAAAGAAAATTTCAATAGAAGAGATATTACATGATATAACATAACTTCTGTAAAAAATTTATGGACGAAAATTTTCAAACGTCATCAAATTTCTATTCTCCATATTTGCACTATATCATGGGGGTCTGAGAAGCAATATGACTCCGACTATTCAGGTAAATTTAAAGGACTTACATTTTTCATTTACGTTGACAAGATATGCAAACAAGTACTTAACTATCCATCAAGTAGTGTCACCACGGAAAATTTGAAATCGGTACATGTAACCAGCTTGTCACTTCCCTGATTGCATGCTTGAGTTTTCCATACTCAATCTTCTTATTTGGATTGAATCGAGCTCTTCCTTCTCTTTTCCGGACTAGGTATCGATCTGAAAAGACCTTCTTGCTCAAGTATCATATTTGTTGGTTCAATAAAGATAGCATTGATAGATAAATGAAATGATTCAAAACTAAGAGCATATTTTCCAAGTACACTGTAACTAGCAGATAAAATTAATATTGCTGGATATTCATAACCTAGACTACAGAGCATAAAATTTATTAAGAGTAGTAGTTCAATGACCAAGCTGACTATAAGCTAATTGTCAATTCTTTTTATGGTTTAGATATAGGCAAAAACAGTGAATGCTCAAATATGTTGTACTGCTGAAAAGGAAAGGTTTAGGCGTAAAGTGCGATTACCAGACCATATAACTAAGTGACAATTTCTTTTATAAAGGGCAATTACCATGGCTCATTGTTGTTCAAGTTTGTATTGAAAACCCCAAGTTTCTTGCATTTCAAACTTTGCTTCAAAACACTGTTATCTACTCTTTTATGATCTAACATAATCATGTTTTTTCATCTCAGTTAAATTCTAAGTTAAACTGAACGTCATTGTTGTTCAAGTTTGTATTGAAAACACATGTGCTCAGTGAATGATCGTGTATACTGTTTACCCCTAATACACAAGGTCTTAACTTGAACTGCAACTCACTCCTTAAGTTAGTTAGGTATTAAAACTGCAAAGAAAAAAATCCTACAGTCCATTCATAGTTTAGTATAATTTTTACATTAGTCTAAGTAAATTATAGTTTTTCATTGATATATACTGCTTAGCCCTAATACTCAGGGCCTGAATTTAAAACATGCATACAAGTACTTGAACTGGAACTCACTCCTTAAGTTAATTAGGTATTAAAACTGCACATAATAAATTCAATAGTCCAATCTTAGTTAAACTTTATATTTCAGATTAGGTAATGTACAGTTTTGCAATGATACATTTTGTTTATTCTTAAATGGATTGAAGTACTTGAACTGGAATTAAATCCATAAGTTAGTTAGGTACTGAAGTAAATATTTTTATTTGCTAAAAGAGTGGTTAAATACCATACAAATGACACCCTAAATCTTTGACAATATGTAGAGTTTCTAAATTATCATACCATTGATAATAAAAGCATCATGAAATCTAACTTGTGTTTAGAAAAAAAATTTCCAAGAAGGTGATCACTGAACAAAATTCAAACGCAGATTGCAAGTAATACAGAAATTCAAATTCTATCTTCACATGTCTACAAGAAGACTATGTAATAAAGAAAATATAATAGTTTGTGAAGGAGCCAGTGCATCATGAAGGATTAAGAGTTACTTCCCCACCTACCAGACATGATTATTAAAATTTGTTTCAAATCTAAAGTTAGAGCAGAAGCAATAATAGGAAAAATTTTAAGTCTTTCTTAAAGCTTGATTGTCGAGACTTATAAACTTTATATCACAGTACTTGATCCTCAACGACTGTTTCTTTTCTTTGCAAGCTCAATTACAGTGTATCATTACCAGGAAACAAAATCACCAAGATGCACTGACAGTTGCTAATTTTACCTTGAAAAGAAACACATAACACGAGAAAACACAACAATTTTGTAAAATATGAACATGAGTTTTATTAATGACGCAAGGTTACAATATATGTACACAATCAGAGAGAGAATCACAAAAGGAAAAGGATTCTATCTATGGTACAACTATATCACAAAATATCTCTACACTCCCCCTCAAGTTGGAAAATGAGGATCCCGAATGCCCCAACTTTCCCATTAAACTCTGAAATGACTGTTTTCCAAACACCTTAGTAAAAAAATCAGCTGGCTGACTGGAAGTACCAATATGATAAGTAACAATGTCACAAGACTGAATCAAGTCACGAAGAAAATGACAGTCAATCTCAATGTGCTTAGTTTTTTCATGAAACACTAGATTGGCTGCAATATGAAGGGTTGCCTAACTATCACAATATAAATGCATTGGAGTAGGATGATAAATACCCAAAGAACGTAGAAAGGCCTTAAGCCATAATAACTCACAACAATTAACGACTATGGCTATGTATTTCTCTTTTGCCGAAGAACGAAAAACATTCGGTTGTTTCTTTGTCTTCCAAGAAACTGGAGAATCTCCAATCATCAC
The DNA here is from genome assembly GCA_032360425.1 of Rubia occidens. Classification (NCBI taxonomy): domain Eukaryota; kingdom Viridiplantae; phylum Streptophyta; class Magnoliopsida; order Gentianales; family Rubiaceae; genus Rubia; species Rubia occidens. The sequence continues at coordinate 1,324,797 of JAUOBV010000003.1, forward strand.
AAAATAACCTGTCAAAGAACGACTAGTGATCGGACAAGCTACCCAATTTGAATCACAGAATGTATTAAGCTAAAGAGAACTCTTAGCTGATAGAAACAAACCTTGACCAGGATGACTCTTCAAATAATGCAGAACGCAAAGTGCTGCATGCCAATGGGCCAAACGTGGTTTCTCCAAGAACTGAGCCAAGGTATGAACATAATAGCTAAGCTCTGGATGAGTGATGGTGAGATAAATGAGCTTCCCAACCAGTCTGCGATACTGCGCAGAATCCTGAAACAAAGGACCATCATCTCGCTCCAAATTGTGCTGCTGTTCCATGGGAAAATCTGTGGGTTTAGCTGCCAACCTTGTATCAAAAAAAATCTAAGGTATATTTCTGTTGAAAGAGAAACATCACATAAGGCCGACGAGCTATCTCAATTCCTTAGAAATACTTCAAGGCACCAACATCCTTCAAATGAAAACAAGAGCACAAATACTTCTTGAACTTGGTCATCATCTGCGGAGAAGAACCATCAACAATAAGATCATCAACATAAAAACAAAACATGTAGAGAACCACAATCATTCAAGTAATAAAACAAGGAGTACTCTGTCTTACTCTGGACAAACCCAAAGATGCAAAGAGCAGCAGCAAGTTTTGTAAACCAATTCCGCTGAGCCTCTCTTAAACCATAAAGAGATTTGTGAAATTTTCAAACCAAACCGGGTTTCAGAAGTGTATAACTTGGAGGCAGACACATATACATATCCTCCTCAAGATCACCATGCAAAAATTAAGGGTTTGGTTTGATAGATGAAGCTGGCTGTGAAAAGGTGGATGCTAAGGGAGGAGGCTTCTGCTAATCGGGCAATGCCGATGGCAGCTGGCATGACTCGGTGGCTCCACTGAGTCGAATGGCACAGGAATGGAGTCATAAAAAATGACAGGCGACTGTGATGGCAGTGGATTAGCAGATGGCATCTTCGCAGAAAATAGTGGAAAAGGGTAACAATCCTCATAAAATATCATATCCCGGCTATCAAACACAGTTCGAGACTTCAAGTCATAAACATGCCAAGATTTTGCCAATAGGATAGCCAAGAAAAACTAACTTTCGACTTCTAGATGCAAACTTATCACTTGGTCGTGGAAGCTGAGAGGCAAAGCATAGACAACCGAACACTCGGAGATGGCTGTAATCTGGTGTAGAATCGTACAAGAGCTGATGGGAAAATGGCCATTCAAAATAGGTTTTGGTGTGCAATTTATAAAGTAATCTACAGTAAGAATGCATTCTCCCAAAAAGTCGATAGGCAAATGAGCTTGAAAATGAAGAGCATGAGCAACATTTAGAATATGTCTATGTTGTCATTCCACCCGCCCATTTTTTTTGTGGTGTGTAGATAGTAGTGGTCTCAAAATGAATGTCTTTCTCCAAAAAAGAATGATTTGAGAGGCAGGAATTCAGTTTCATTGTCTGCCTGAACCCGTTGAATGGGAAGACGAAATTGTGTCTGAAAAAGTGCAAAAAACTCCTTCATCTTCAATGGGACTTGAGACTTAGAGACTCATAAATAAATCCAAACAGCTTGAGAATAATCATCAACTATGGTTAAAAACAAAAATGCTCCACTAGAAGAAGGTGAACCATAAGGTCCCCAAATATCACAATGTGTAAGTTCAAACAAATGACTAGTCTTAGCACCACTAATAGGGAAACTGTTTCTAGACTGTTTTGCTCGATAACAGACTGAGCAGGGAACATTTTTACTAAAATCACTAGTAGGCTAAGAAATAAGTGGATTAGAAGACACCACCGATGAGGACGGATGCCCAAAACAATGATGCCATAAAGTAAACAAAGACACTGATGCAGAAACAGACAATGATGGTTGTGTAGACGGAAAAGCTCTCAATTTGCACAACCAATAAACACCTTCTCGTTTTTCACCTACACCAATCAGTGTCCTCGTGCTGATATATCCTGTAATACACATAATGTTTTGGTAAGCAGACATTTTTAAGTAGCAGTTAACTTGGCCAAAAACTGCAAATTGCATCGTAATGCTGGAATAAAGAGAATATGAGTCACAACAATGCCTCCAAAATAAATCTTGCCATATTCAATGGCAGTAGAAATATAACCATCAGGTAGAAAGACATCCACATTTTCAGAATGCTAAACATCATAAAGAAGACCCTTATCGTCGGTCATATGATACGAAGCACCGGTATCAAGAATCCAAGGTAATGTAGGCTTACCTGACATATTTCCAGAATGAATAAACTCAGAGAACATGTTCAAAACCATACTTCATTTCTCCTTGGACAGAGTCGTGCTGAAGGAGGATTAGTAGGTAGCTGAGATATAGGCAGCGGCAGCGCCCTCAGGTGAAGTGGCGGCGGTCGCATGCTGAGTAGCTTCGGTGAACGGCGCCCTTGGGAGACACAGGTCCTGGGATTCGCAACATCTTTCGGGCCTAATGTAGGTGGACGATTCTCAGTGAACCAATCCGGATAACCAATAATACAAAAGTAAGTAGTAATACCCTTATTGGCACAATGTGTGCAGAGAAGGTTCTGACGATCAATGATGGCTGTTGGGAAGTTTCTCAAAGTGGAAGCTATAGTGTTCGGAGTGGAGGTCTGTACCGAACGATGTGTAACAAAGGCCATAGTGTCTTCCGGAGTAACAGAATGATGGGATGAGATGACTGTTTTCTGACTCTCCTCCAAAGTAACAAGGGAGTACACCTTGTAGAGAGAAGGAAATGGATCTTGAGAAAGAATGTATGAGTGAAGAGTGGCATAACTATAATCTAGACCGATGAGAAATTGATGAACCATCTCCCTCTCTCGTTCAATCTGAACGATAGCTGCATCTGGGTATGAAACACAAGTGCGTGGATGAATGTAAGGAAACATGTTATTCCACAACTTCTTGGAATGACTAAAGTAGGCATTAATAGCCTGACCATTCTGACGAAAGTTGTAAATTCCGCACGAATCTGACACATACGTGGGCATTCCCAATTAGAAGCGCCAATCCAGATAATCCCAAAGTTCCTTAACCGAATTATAATAAGTAATAGCAGAACGAACAGATAGATCAAGCGTATGAACAATCCAACTAATGACCATAAAATTCAAACTACTCCAATTATTAGAAAAAGGCTCACCAGGTAAAGGCTTGGTAATAGACCCATCAAGAAAACAAACCTGACGTCTAGAAATAAAAGCATTGTGAATAGCAGTACTCTAGTCATTATAATTATCACCCGTCAAAACCACAGAAGTAATGAGCAGACCTGTGTGATCAGAGGGATGAACGAAGTACGGATACGAGAGGGCAAAGCCGTAGAATATCCGGCATAGCGCCGAAGATCATAGGTGGCCAAACCATCACCGCCGAGTAGCAGCTGGCAAAGATCACGGCGAAGAGCTGCGACATCGTCAAGCTGCGGCAGGTTTTCAAGTGGAGACGGATCGGCGGAAAAACAACGAGAGTCTCGGATTGAGCTTTAGGGTTTTCAATCGAAGCCAGAATTTTTGATCCGTGAGAGAATAGATCGAATCGAATCGATGGCAGGAGAACGATGCGGTGACTCCTGGAGGAATCAAGCAAGATAAGTTTCTCACCTATGTTGGATCACAGTACCAATTGGTTGAAAAAAATTGCAAAACCTTACGACAGCGGAAAAGACATGGAAAGCCTTACGGAGGCGGCAAACAAAAGTATGTACAAATTTGCAGAGCTTGAGTACTACTTCGTTGACTTATCAAAGTCCTTGTGCATCGGACTTGCTGGACAAAAGAGCAGCGGCGGTGGCATCATTGGCTTCCCAGTGGTGGTGGCGGTGAAACTCATGGGGGCGGTGGACGGCGAAGATGAGGCGGTGACAGCGGCTGTTTGTTTTAATCGGTGAAATTTTTTAGGGTTCTCAGGTTCTAGGCTCTGATACCATGTAAAATATAAACGTGTGTTTGATGGCATAAGGGTACAGTATATATACACAATTAGAGATAGAATCACAAAAGGAAAAGGATTCTATCTATGGTACAACTATATCACAAAATATCTCTACAAATTTTGAAATCACAATCCGTACAGGTCGTAGACGTAGGAAGAAAACCCCCTGATAGAGAGCAGCTGGACACTGCCTTGACACCTCTGTAATTGTCCTTGTAAGCCACCATGCTATCGATGATGTTGATAGAGAGCAGCACCGTCATGCAGATCCCTCTGGTCAACGAGGTCGTTAGAAACACCATCCCCGACGTGCCCTTGAAAACCAGCCGCCACATCACCACATTGAACCACAAGCTGCACCAGTACGCCTTCATCCCCAAGTCGAACACCCTCGGTCTCTCCTACCTCATGACAGAGAAACCCCCGCCCGCTGCCATCTCCACCTTCGCCAAAAGCATACCCGCCTCCTCCATCACCAGCTGCATTTCCACCAACATGGCATTGCAGTCTACCTCTCGGCATATTAGCTCCATCACCGGAAGGTACGACGAGAACATCGGCCCCGCCCCGAGCATGTTTTGTTCTAAGGAAATGTTTTCTTCTGAATGACATTTCCTGCCGACTGTAGAATCTTGAATCTTTTTTTGTTACTTTTAATTTTTACAAAATATTTTTCTTTATGTATTCACTCTCTTTATTTGCCTATTTTTATTCTAAAATTATATTTTCCTCAAAAATAGTTTCTAAAAAAAAACTAACACAGAGATTTTGTAGGTTAGTAAATAAATAAATACTTAAATTCACATTTTTTATTAGTATCACAGTATAGGTTTAGATGTTCGGATTTATATGGCAAAAATAAATGGATGAAATTGAACGTAGAAGGTAAAAAGTGAATGAGTGGTTAAAATTAAGGAATCTCATCAAAAAAAAAGTTTGTCAATAATAGAGAAATGGAGAGAGTATATTAATTACTTAGCATATAATAATTTATTCTCAAAAATTAAATAAATTATATAATTAGTTTAAATAGTATACTCAATCAATCAAATGATTAAGTGTCCGTCTCCTACGAGACCGTCTCATGGTGAGACCAAGGACTAATTAGAAAAAAACACAGGAAATGATCAAATTCAGGGATTAAATTATAATTTATATTTTTTCGGGGTAAATTTCAAAGGAAATTCTAAACTTCAGGGTTGGATTACAAAAAATTGATAATATTGGAAAACTTTCTTCTCTCCCACCTCTCGCCGGAGCTGCGATTGGCACTCACTACTCTCCCCTCTCTGCACCCCTGCCTCCATCCAACCGCTGGTCAAAAATTTTCTGTCTCTGTCGGGTGTGAACAAGGTATCAAGTTATTGAATTTTCAGATCCAAGCGCCGCTCATTTTTGCCGGATTTTCTTATTTTCGTCTGTTGAATTTCATCGCATTTCTCGTCTGTCGGTGGCTTTTCCATCATTAATGCATGCCTGCTAAGTTTTTTTGCACGTTCTTCCACCAATGATGCCGCTGCATTTTTGGGCGTGTTTCAGTACGTTTTCATTTCCCCGGTGCATGCCATTTTGCTTGGATTTGGGCTTCAAAAAAATTTGGCCCAGTTAGATGGATATCTTATTTACTTCCTACTGTTAAAGTATTATACTCCAGGTGTAGTATATTATATTTTATATAAAAAAATTCTATTTAATGTAGTCTCTAACTAAACTCTTAAAACTTCAAGTTCAAATTATAAGATATCAAATAAAAGCATAAATATAGAAGTAAATAGTTGAATATTAAATAAGAATTGAAAAATACATCAAATTATAATATTTAAATATCAAATAAAAGCATACGTGAATTTTAAAACATCAAATTCTATATTAATTTATAATGTTAATGTTTAAAAACTAAAATATTAGTATTAAAATTTTAAAAAATCATTTGACACTATTGAAACACCAATGTTAAAATAAATAAAAACTTAATATTCAAAAATAATAAACATCGACCTTCATTTATAAACTTTGGACATTTAGGAGTTCGGGATTGTATGATGGTTTCATCGCCTTTTTTGTTTGTGGTTTTTATCTATAAAATGTTGAACTCTATTTATCATATTTTTGTGTAGGAATCTAGAAAGGATTTATGTTGAAGTGGAAGAAAATGTTTTCTTGCTTCAATAACCAAATGTAAGCCCTACAAATGGAGGTTGAGGAATTGAGGGTCGGTCAGGGAAAAGGAATTTAGATTGCTTTAAGTGAAGACAAAGAGGAGCTATATTTTGGACGTGTCTCTTCATATAGGGATGATGAGGACAAAAATGCAGAACATGTCAGATTGTACCTATATGCTCCCTAAAAAATTCTTTGTTACATACACACTAATTTGTGAAAATATGAAATTTTTTTATTCATTTCAGTATTGATGATGTGATAGTAATGTCACATTTACACATTCCAGTGTTGTTACAGTACGTGGTCGAAAAATAAATATGTGTACAAGTCGATTGACTCACTACAAGTTTACCGTGATTGTGAGTCGCCATGTTAAATAAAATAAAAAGTAGATTCAAATAGCCAAGGTAATAAGGTTACGATTGTTGTACCGATATTGAAAATTTGAAACAAAAGAACGGTATACTTCTTCAATGTTGTGAATTCGAACCATTAATATGTTCCAAATACAATGTCCATTTAAATCACCACTGTCCAAATAAAAATCCACATATTCATTTGATAAAATGATTCTGATATAGGTTAAGCCTTCGAAAACCTGTTCGGTGACTAGAAAATATTCTCAACTATGAACAATCCTTTTATATGTAGATATCTAATTCTAAAAGCAACAAGATAAATAATGTTACGATAATGGAATGACAATTGTAACTCTTTATCTTAGTACGTAAAGCATTTCCTCTCTCTTAACTGCAATTGGAAAGAGGGAATAATCAACACTTAATTAGGGTTAGGAAATTGATTCAATATTCGATGATGTTTGGATATCTATCAAATCACCGTGGTTTCTCAAAACCGCCATCGCTAGCATTATATAATGGCAGTTAAATTTAAATCATCGTTGTTTTCATATATAACACGACTGTCAATGATTTTATTATTAGCGGGATTATAGCCCGGTGAAGTCTAACATATACAAAAACATTGACCCATACCATAACAAACCCAAGACAGGAAGTCTTCAGAAAGGTGTGGCCTCCATAAACTTATGGATAGGTGACTTAACATTTTCCCTTAAACGTTGTAATTTCTAACAAAAAATATAAATTGTATTTTATAAGTTAAAACTAATAATAATGTGTATTTGAATGTGAAAAATATTTAATTAATATAATTAATAGAAAAAATAAATTTTAAATTTAGTATATAATTTAACAATTGCAGAATATCTTCGCAACCAGACCTTCCCTTTCCTCTCGTAAACGCTCCAAACCAAACCTATTTTCTTCATCGCTGGGGAGACTGCCGCAGCCATTTCTGACGGCTCCACTCCAGCTCACACACCACATCCTAACCTATACCCACCACCGCCTAGATATCCCTCCTTAGCCTAACATCATTTTTTTAATTGCTCAATCCTGACGATGAAAAAATCATACCTTTTTTTTAAAGCTCGGTCTCTATTCTTTTAGATCTCTGACCACCAGTGTTAGCTGCATCCATGTGATGGCCTCGATGGAGATCTCTAAGAATGGACATCAAAACTAAGTGATGGGTCAACGTCGCATAACTTGGAAAAGGAAGCCAGATCTGTTCACTGGAGAAGGACACCAGATCAGCTCACCGGAGATGGACACCAGATATGTTGGTCACTAGTCTGATTCGCTCAATTTCTTCACAGGTATGCTCACGAGTTTACGGGTCAGCTCAAGGGTTTGCAAGTCTGTGAAGCAGTAGACTCACCAGATATGGACGCTCGGGTTTATCGAGTCATCACTGGGTCAGGACTTCATCGAGTCAGGTCTCCATCGAGATAACTCACCGACCAAAATTGGGTCTTCATCAGGTCAGATCTTGTTTTTGAGGGTATGGGTAAAATGTTGGGGCTGATGTAGGGTTTTTCAATTTTTCCTTACTTTTAGTTTTGTTTTTTAATTCAATTGTTTCATTAGGTTTTTCAAACTAAATTGCGACAAAAAATGATTTTAAAAGTTATGTCTTGTTCTTCCTATGAGTTTTGGATCCAAAAATCTATGTCAAATTTTATTTTTCGGCAATCTTTTGCGCAATAAAATTGAATTGGCTTCTGATCTACCCTCCAATTTGGTTTAGGAGAAATCCGAGTCAAAAGTCATTTTAATACTAACCTTTGGGGATTCGATACAAGAAGGTACAGTAGATTTTTAGATTTCGATTAGTTTGGATGGTTTTGATTTATTTGTCTTCAGACTAATTTATTTCAGATGTCCAATCTAATACAGGTTAGAGATTTTTGTACCCAGTAATTAACCAATCACAGTTTGTGCAGTTGGTGTCTCTTTTGAACAAACTTGCAACATTTAATAAAGTAACACCAAGTCTATTAATTGCTATTGTAACTGTTTCGAGTTGGGACGCTGGTTTGAAGCAGTATTCTGGTTGGTAGATTTAGATTGGGTTTGTCGAATGATTTCATAGTAGAGGAAGACCGAGCCATCATATGTTACACCTTTTGTTTAAGAACTTTATGTTCATTACTCTTGTGT
>JAUOBV010000003.1:1333540-1346934 GCA_032360425.1 Rubia occidens
TCTCTGTGGACGATCCCAACTTGCCACTAGCTACTTAGTTGTAGTTAGCAAGCATTTAGGGCTATAAATTGTATATTTGAGAGGTACGGCGACGGCCTCCCAGTTCTGCTGTAGCATTTTGATTGAATAAATTATTACACATTGTAGTTCTTTGAGTGTTGAGTGTAGGTACTTCAACTTATGTTTGTAGGTGCTTAAAAGTTGTATTAAAAGTGCTTCAAATTTTAATTTTTGGGGGTTTCGAGTGTGATGAAGATGCTTCATCTACTGCGTGTTGTACTTTAACTTAAGGTTGTAGGTGCTTCAAAGCTTTGTTGAAGGTGCTTCAACTTTTATTTGTTGCGGAGGTGCTTCATCTTATGTGTGTGGGTGCTTTGAGTTAAGAGTGTAGGTGATTAAAATTATTATTGTTGGTGAAATGAGAATTTTGTGCAAGTTTAATTATTTTTTGTAAGTGTTTTCAGTGTAAAATTTAGGTTCTTCAACTTATATTTGTAGGTGCTTCAAAGTTGCATTGAAGGTGCTTTAAATTTTGTTTTTTGGGGCTTTTAGTGTGTGATGCAAGTGCTTGAACTTATGTGTGTAGGGTACTTTAAGTCAACGGTGTAGGTGCTTGAAATTAATATTGTTGGTGCTTTAAGAATTTCGTGCAAGTTTAATTATTTCTTATAAGTGTTTCGAGTATAAAGTATAGGTGTTTCAACTTATATTTGTAGGTGTTTCAAAGTTGTACTGAAGGTGCTTCATGTGAGGACTTCCGAAGTTCTTGATGCAATTTCGTCAATGTGTTTAATGTGCTTCTGATACTTAGAAGCGACGCCAACATTAGAGACCTAAAACAGCCCAACGTGCCAGCTTACACTGTTGCAGTTTCCCTTTCAAATTCCTGGAACAATGTTCTCAGCATTGTGAGGATAAAATTAATGGGGTTAATTCGACTGATGTACATGGAAAGAAGATAGTTCTTGATGTAATTTATGTCATTGTAGAATTACAATGGTCGTTCTTGTTATGTTATGATATATAGGTTTCCTGTCAATGTAACTTAACCAACATCAAGAGCTTTGAATTGTAATTCCATGCTTCACATGAAATGGCTGACCTCAATGTAGACAAGTTTAGTATGCAATGCATGGCGAACAGTTTATAACGTACATGTGCTTTAAGTGTAACTTGTATGTGCTTCGTGTTATTCTTTTAGGTGTTTCATGTATGTTTTGAAGGTGCCTTATGTTATATTTATAAATGATTTGTGTATGTTTTGGAAAGTGCTTTATGTTTTATTATAGGTGCTTCATGTATGTTTTTAGGGTGCTTTATGTTACACTCATTGGTGCTTCATGTATGCTTTGAAGGTGTTTCAAGTATAGCATGATTCATTTATGTCTTGAAGGTGCTTGAAACATAGCATATTGTGCTTAAAGTAGGACTTTTAGGTGCTTAAAGTTATTCTTATAGACGCTACACTTATATCTCACATGTGTTTCACTAATAGCATGCAGTACTTCAGGTTTAACTTGTATGTGCTTCATGCTTCTCTTTGTACTGTGACTAGTTTAAGCACATAATTAATAGTATCCAAGGAATACGAAAGTTAACACCAACACTGTATTATAAAACACATGTGTGCACAATGTAAAAACTAATAGTTGAAAATATTTAATATAGTACATGTAATGGTAGAAACCATTGAGAATGAGCTAAAGGATACCATTGAATCTAATCAATTTTGTTTCTATCATATAATCATTTACCATAGAATCAAATAGGCTCATTCCTTGGTCAACAAGCCCATTATGGCTGCTGGCATAAAGAATGGACAAAATGATAGTGGCATTTGGTTTAAAACCATCCTGCAAGCCCTTATAGTACATCTCCAATGCACTGAAAGCAGCATCCCCTAGGTTGTGACTACAATATCACGTTATGATAGTGCTTCAAGAAACTGTACCATGTTATTGGAACACTTTTGTGAAGTGACATGTTACCGGGAAACTTTTTAGCAGTGTCCAAGTTACTACATTATTAATACATATTCACTAATGTCGCATCGACCATAATGCATGATCCAAGATAGCTTCAGGTGACAAAAGTGTGGATCCAATTCCACTGCTGATATGCCTCAATGTAAGCACAAGCTTAGAGAAGAGAGATAACTTTTATTGAATCTGGTTGCATAAGAGTTGTTCTCATCTCATTAAATAGGGGCGACGATTTCGGAAGATTTCCATCTTGTGGATGAGCTGCCACAATTATATTCCAAAACACTGCATCTGTTTCCTTCATCATATAAAAAACAACATTATTTTGTTCTACAGAGCTAGACTTTTCATACATAGTGATGACAACATTTTCTGAAGGAATGTCTACCTGAACTCCCTATCTCATGATGTATCCATGAACTAAAGTTCCTGATATATGCAAAGACAATTGGGCACAATCAGCATGAGCAGCAGCTATTGTAGCACTAGATGGCATCACTCTAGAAAATTAAATTTGTCTAAACATTCGGTGATGAGTGTTGGTTGAATTTATAGTTACCATACTCTGGAGGAGATAAGAACTTCAGCGGTGTCAAAATATATATAGAATTAGAGTATAATTAGTAGCTAGATTTAAGAACTTATGCCTTGCTAATCGAAGTTGCGATCGTATAACCAAACGCCACACGCTCTGAAAATTTTGACTTGGAACCCACCTGAAACAAGTGAGATTAAAACACGATAAGATATAGCTGAAAACTCTTGTAACAATACAATAGTTGTTAGTAACACAAGAAAATTACAAAGATTGTCTCTGAGTGCATTCATATCAGTTTAGTTTCTCTTGACAGTAATAGGGTCTCATGTCCTATAACATTCACTGAGAAGAACGGAAGTGTAGTAGGTGACAAAGGCGAACAACATCATCACTGTTGGACCAACAACCCATCCTAATTGTGCAGTGGCCCAAGGGAGAGACGGAACTTCAGAACCAATAACTACTGTGATGATATGTACAACTCTTGTAAACTACCAAATAAACAGAGAGTCACACTCATTACAATGAAATGAAATCTCTCAAATATGTAAATTGTATACATACTGGTTCTCTGAATAATTGAGTGACAACGAGAAAACCACAAATGAAAAACAAAGAAAATCATCGAATACAACAGCATATCGAACACAAGAAAGATCTAATAAAACATATAGAAAACCACAAACGAAACACAAAATCAAATGAGCACAATTATAAAAAAACAACGTGAACATAATCATCATGTACGCCCCTGACAAGCTTTTGCATCCTCGTCAACTTCCTGAAGAACGGATTTTTGATCATGTATACAACTTTTCCATATTTCTCAAACAAGTCGTCATACATATCACCAGTGTCTACACTAGTATCTTGCAATAAAATTCACACTAATCACAAATTAAATCACACAAGAAAATTGATGCATCAATTTATCATAATAACTAAATGCAAAGGGGAAAGTAAATTACATAGCCAAGAGCCGAGGGCGAGGAATTCGAGTCACAAAAAAATGCAACAACTAGGATGAGGAAGCTATCACTGCATCTGTAGCTCGGTGTTGGTTGAGCTAAGGTGGTGGAGAAAGCCTCAAATGGGTTGGCAACACCGTGTCCGTCTTCCACACCCACGCCATGGCCAGAAGTCTTGGCGGCGTCCTCGCTCTCCCTACATCGGCCTCTTGTACGGGTTCCGCAAAGGGAGGTCGGGGCCTGGGTTTCGGAAGCTCGGGGTTCAGTTCTTGGGGATTGGGTTGTGTTTTGTGGAATATGGTAATCACGAGCTTGATTTGTTGGTAATCGAAGTTGTGATACCGCGGATGAGAATTTTCCACTAATTAGTTTTAATGTTATATTTTCTCCTAAAATCTGAATCGTTGATGTAATTAAATCAATGATCAGAATCTATTCTCACATAAGTTGGTGTTCTCACATAAGATATGTATTCTCACATTATCCCAATTCTATGAATATATGTTTATATATAGTATGACATATTTATGGTTTTAAATATATCTTTAGAAGTTATATATTTTAACAAGTTATGATTGATTATACATAGTAAAGAAATAAAATCAGTGACATATTATAACATTAGTATGTTATTTTTGGATAAATTTGGTTTAGGTTAGTCAAAATGACTTCAATATCCCCGGTTGATAGTACCAAGCAAATAATTTTCATTATATGGTGCTTGGAATTATATAAATCTAATAATATAATTTGACCATTAAATTATTGAAATGAGATTTTTCATGATTGTTCTAACCTTTTGTCGGTCTAACAAAAGACTTTCTCATCCAAATAATGTACCACAAAAACATTATTTAATTTTTGGATTCGAATTGTTGACTTAAATGTTTTCTCAGTGTCCAATAACTACAATAATTATTTCTTGAACTAGAAAATTAATTTTCAATGAGAAAATTGTACGGAATAATGAGAATAATTATGCTTTACCCAATTGGTAGCCCTGACACAATATATGTGTGTGTGTGTGTGTGTGTGAATTGTATTTACATGGAAATGTCTATTCTAGCGTTATACCCTAATAATACACCCCATCAATCTTTACAGGGTGCCATAACTGATAGATTGGAACATTTTTTGCAAAACAACTCACTAAAAAAAACCTTCAGTAAAAATATCAGCAACCTATAACTACATAGGAACATGTCAAATCCAAAGACCTCCATGTGCAATCATTTCACGAATAAAATGATAGTCTACATCAATATGTTTGCTACAATCATGATGAATCGGATTGGCGTCAAGATATGTTGTAGAAACATTATCACAATAGAGAGTAACGGGATCACGAAGAAAATACCCCAAATCAGCAAGAATCTGACGAAGCCAAATTGCTTCAGCCGCAGTGTATAAACAACAGCCCTATATTCAGCTTCAGTTGAGGATTTTGACACAATGGGTTTCTTCATTGAATGCTAAGAAATAAAATTCTTTCCAAGAAAAATGACATAGCCAGTGGTAGAATGATAACTATCAGGATAACCAGCCCAACCTGCATCAGAATAAGCCACCACTAACTCAAGAGAGCTTGTCGAGTGGAGAAAAAGACCAAATTCCAAGGTACCCTGCAAATACTTTAAAATTCTATTCACAACATGAAGGTGAGTAGTATGAGAAGCATGCATAAACTAAGAAATCATATTAACAGCATAAGCAATATCCTGACGAGTTATAGTCAAATATTGCAAAGTATCAACCATACTACGGTAATCTGTAGGATCAGCAAGAAGGTCCCCATCAACAGAGGACAATGTAACTCTAGAAACACATGTTATACGTACATATATAACAGTATGAAGATGAAACTTCTTTAGTAAAGCAGACACATATTTTTGTTGGAACAAAAATAGGTCAGAAGGAGCACGCGACACCTAAATACCTAGAAAATGATGGAGATCCTCAAGATTCTTCATATCAAACTGAGAAGAGAGAATATAAATGAGTTTATAAACTAGAGCGGAACTACTACCTGTAAGAACAATATAATCCACACAAATAAGTAAAATAAGCATATGACCCTGGTATTTTGAAACAAACATAAAGGTGTCACAAGTGTTGCATTTAAAATCAATGGATGTAAAAAAAATTGCTAAGCCGAGAAAACCAAGATCATGGGGATTTTTCAACCAATATATGGATTTACGTAAACGACTAATGTAATTTGGCTTTGAGGGATGAGCAAAACCTCAGGTTGGCGCATGTAAACTTCCTCATTCAAAAAAACCATGCAAGAAGGCATTTTCAACATCTAGTTGATGAACAATCCAATTGAGAGAGAAAATAATAGTAAGAACTAAACGCACAGTAGTAGGTTTCATAACAAGACTGAAAGTTTCAAAATAATCATTACCTACCTATTGGTAATTGCTGAAAACAAGTCTGGCATTGAACCGCTCTACAAACCCATCAGAATTGTATTTAATTTTATATACCCATTTACATCCAAGTACGTGACAATTGTAGTCGCGAGATACTTAACCCCAAGTATAATTTTTAATTAAATTTGTATACCCATCAAGCATAGCCTGACGCCAACGATGATCGTTAGACGCCTGTTTAAAATTAGAGGGTTCTCATTCTACGACATGTGTTTTTAAATCCATTAGTCGACGAGGTTTGGAAATATCATCTTCAAGGCGAGTAACCGTAGGATGATCATTTGGAACGGGTAGTAAAGGAGATGGGGAAGTTGAACCAAGAGAAACAGATGACTCGGGACTAGGAACTGACTTAGGAGAAATGATAGGTAAAGACGAGATAGACACTGGACTCTGAGATACATGCTCTAGTGAAGAAGTCATTGGAGAGATAAATGGAGGACTGAGCTTGACAGGAGCATGAGAAGCCACAAAAGTCATCGTCGGTGTTAAAGACGGAACAACTGGTGAGCTGAGTGGAGACGGTGAGAAGGGAGGCACCGACAGTGGAGCCACAACAGAGACCGGTAGACGCTTCATGAACGAAGACATATGGGGATAACTCTGAACTCGACGAGACCACTGTAGGAGATTAACTCAAATTTAAGGTAGGTAGAGAGGAAAATGGTATAGTCGATTTGGTAGAGAGAAAACTACGATAGGGAAATTGTTTCTCATGAAAAATAACATGACGACTAGTATAAACACGACCTGAAGTGGGATCAAGACACCTATATCCCTTGGCTTGCTCAAGTGGCGAAGGCAGTGCACCCTTCCAGGTTCAACCGGGTTTGAATCCCTCATCTCCCTAGAGTTGCATTATTATGGCTTTGCAAAGCTAGATGTAAAAAAAATATTGAAATATAAACATAAAACCAAGGATAATTTAGTAGAGAAAGTCTCAGAAAAGCCGGCATGTTCATAAACTCATGGGGCAAAGTTTTGGGAAATACCTTATTTCCATAGGCATATGAAAATACTAGGTTGAATTAGAATTATAGAAATGTAAAAGGTTTTAGTCTCAATATTAAAATTTTATTATGCAACGTGCAATAATTATAATTTTATGACGCAATCAATGCAACCCTAAAATTTTATTTTGATTTCTTCTAATTTGTAGTTTAAACCTTGGTATTTCCATATTTTATGACAAGACTGTCTTTCAAGAGACGGACTCAACTTATGGACAGTCCACTGTACCTTTTACTTTAAATGTTCTTATAAATTTAAATATTTTATTTTAAAATTTAAAATAAATAATAATGTGTATTTCAATGTGAAAATATATAAACATTAAAAAATATTTTAAAATTTCTAAGTTTAGTACTCCCTCTGTCCCACCAGTCATGACATGTTTACTTTTTTAAAGTTAAATTTGATAAGCTTTGACCATAAATATAAATTAATATATATAATAAATACTCCCCATGCTCCAGAGAAAATGGCACATTTACTTTTTCACGGTGTTCAATGATCATGTTTGACCAACAATATATCAAGCTACACACAACAATTTTGCATAAAAATTTGATATTTAGAAAATGGATGTTGACGAATCTAACAATATCTCATATGATATTTTTATTTTATATACAGTAATATATAATTAGAGTCAAAGTTTGTAAAATTTAGCTTGAAAAAAGTAAATGTGTCATTTTCTCTAGGACGGAGAGAATATATCATGCGAGATATTGTTCAATTCATCTTAAAATATATTTTCTAAATATCAATTTTTATGCAAAATTGGTATATGTAGGCTAAAGATATTGACGATCAAACATGATCATTGAAAACCATGAAAAATAAATATGTCATAACTGTTGGGATAGAGGGAGTATGTAATTTAACAAATACAGTGTATAAGGTTAAAAAATGTGGATTGTTGATAAGGTTATGTACAGACCGCCTGTTAGGAAAACCACTCAATTTAACGTATGTATGTTGTGTAAGTAATGGATTATATAATTTATATTTTGGGTCAAAATGAAAGTTTTAGCAAATTTCCACACACAAAAAATCGGTAAGCAAATAATTATGTGCATAAGCCAATGTATCCAATTTGTAAGCTAACTTATGCATGTTGTACATAATAAATTCCAGTGCAGGATCTTGATCTGTGAATATTGTGACAGGTTTCTTCCCTTTCATTTTTTTTTAAAGATTTGATTTAGGTTCCTTCCCTTCAATGGACTTCTTGAATAGTGTCACCATGTTCCTTTGTAATAAAAACACAAGCAAACATCCTTATTTTCAGTGATTGTTGATTCCAACTATTGGCTCACAAACCAAGTTATACTTGTTTATTTTGTATGTAGTGTCAAATATGGTGACATCTTCATATAGTAGTCCTCCAGCATTATTAAATCTCTTCAAAAAAATTGGGGACAATCTTGTCTCTTTATCAAATTTGACCTTGAATTAGAAATCTATCTCTATGATTTATTTCTAACGAGAAATTGAGCATCTTGAACTTTCATTTGCTAAAATACGGCAGTTTCTTAAGCATTTTCCAATTTCAATTTCTTTCATCCTAAGGCAATTCATAAAGTTGAGGTGATCTTTCATGGTATGCCACATATTTCCTTCTCCACCAGCTTCGAAGGCCATGTAAAGTTGATAGAATCGCATTCCCTATACCATTAGTAATCTTCGTCCACTCCTATTAAGAAACTGTCATTTTAATCTTGTTAACTCATGGTTATATTTTCTTATGTGATGTGATACTACATAATAATCACGCTTCAGCTTGACTCGAAACTCAACCAGACAACTTTGTTTTTGTTACCAAATCCTTTTTCCTTTTCTTTTTGTTGCAGAACCAAAAAAAATGTAGAACAAAAATTTTATGACAAATCCTCTCTTTTGTTGCTCAAGACATACAATATCATGAAACAGAAACATGCTATGTTGTGGAGAATTTGTGGTGTGATAAGCAGGTAGTAATCCATATTGTGGAGAATTTGATTTGCCATGAAAGAAACAAACAGATTGACATAGATTATCACATCACCAGAAATTGCTCCAAGGAAGGCTTTCTCGCTACATATTCTATTTCTACTAAGCATTTATTAGCACAAACTTTATAGAGATGCTTCATTCTGCTACTTTTCATCACATTTAACCAAACTGAGCTTTTGTTCAGTTACCTTCAGCTCGGCTTGTGAGGGGGATGTTAGACTAATCACTGTGTGGGTATTCAATACATTGATGTAGCAGCATGTTGCAGATCAGTTACAGTTATCAAGCCTCGATTAGTGCATGTTATATTGTGTGTTCTTGGTGAGATTTGAGCGGTTATTCTTCGCTGCTCAAGACATACAATATAATGAAACAGAAACATGCTATATTCACACAGCCAGTTGTACAATCAGAAACAATTGGACTTGACTCGATGTATCTGAATCCAGGGGTACAAAGTACTATCATAATGAAATGCGCGATTGTTGACCCACGCAAACAATTTCAAAGTACTCTTTGATGACATATAAATATATATATCAACTGATGCTGAACCTGTACAATACTATGCGCGCGTAGCGCCACTCTTCATCAGTCCCAGTCCCTGCTTGTCAAGCCGAAAACAAGAGCAATTACAGCAAGAATAGCCTGCGCAAACAAAAGTAAGTGTGTACTTAATTAGAATAGTGGTGAGCGTCCTTCCGTTGAAATGCATTATTAAAGAAGAAAACTGAAGATAATTGATGCTATACAGGAAAGTCTTCCATGTTTGAGCAAGCCAGATTCTAATATTGGCCTTACTAGGCAGATTCTGAGAACAGGTTAGGCTCTTTCTTTTCTGATTCTTTCTTTTGAGTAAAGCAAATATATACCAACAGTCATATTATAAGTCTATAACCATACACGAAGTATGTGAATTCCTGCCTTCAAATAGAAATGTGTCATTTCTGGTTGAGCACACCTACCTCAGACTCGGGGTATAAATCACACAATGTGTGAAGGATGATACTTGACCAGCCTTTTCAGTACTCCTTTGGCTTCACCCATAGAAGAATATATTTATTCGATCAAACTAATATATTTGAATCAATTGGTGAAAATGACACCTAAGGACTAACATAGGGTGCAAAAATAGCTGATGGGGCATATCAAAATGCTAAGCATACAAATTGGAAAAGTCAAGTTTCTGAATAATTCAGTAGCAACCATCATGATCCAAGAACAAGATTAGAGGTAACTTACAGCAACTGTACATGCGATGTATCCAGGCTTTTCTCGATGATCTACTCTGGCACAAAGTATGATGAACGCGGCAATGTACCAGGGGATGCCCCCTAAGAAGAATCCAATGATGAAGCTACACATAGAAGAATAGTGTTACTTGCTAGTATCGAACACACCATCTTACTTCATTAAAAAAAACCTATATCCACTACATAAGCATCATCAAGATTGCACATCATATTCCCAAATATGTCATTTGTCAGATGAAAAGGTCAATAGAATTGGCAAATAGCAAATTAGAAACAATAGTTTTCTCATGGACTATGGTAGAGTTGTGCCGCTTAGAGCAAGTCCAACAGCTTCCCTATAATAGGGATTTTCATTGATTATAGGAATTTTACATGGTCTTCAGCTTCCCAATCTCATTCCTTATAATATGGATTTTGATGAGAGAGAAGATTTTCTTCCCTATATTTGTAAAAGAAAAGAAAAATATATATACAAGGGATGGAAATCTAATGCAATTCCAATTGAATGCATCAAATTATAACACAGTATTCATTTTTCAAATTAAAATTTAAGTCTCATATTTACCTCATTCTTCTATTTAATAGAATTATAGATCAATTAGAATCAGGTTTAAAAAGGAATACCCTTTCTGATTGATCTACAATTCTATTAAATAGAAAAATGAGGTAAATATGAGACTTAAATTTTTAGAGAAAACTACTACAATATGAGTTAAATTTTTTTTAGAGAAAACTACTACAATCTCAAACTCATGTGAGATGCATTTTTTTTGGTAGGGTTTTGTCAATAATGATTTGTTTAGAAAAGTGGAATTAATCCCTTTGGTATATAGTCTATAATTTTTTAAAAATTTTGGATGTCGTTACCTTTTATTTCAAACCGGATGAATATATACAAAGAACAAGAAGAAAAAAAACTAGTTTCTAATTAACATCGAAATTTTAGTTTCAAATTTGTTAGATTGATTGTTTTTAAAAACTAACATAATTTTTATAATATATTTTGAAATGATTAAAAATGAACTCTTAGCTTTAAATGGAAAAGTAACTATGGTGTAATTTATGCCAGTTTATGCGAAATAGGGAATCTGTTGGAGTTGAGTCAAAAAAAATATAGGGAATATTGATTTTCATTCCTTATTCAAGAGAAAAGTTTAGGGAAGCTGTTGGACTTGCTCTTAGAATTAGAGATATGGAGACTATAGGTAGTAAATGATTATCAGCAAGTAGTTTTCTTGACAGTGGTATTGACACGATATTGGGCTCCTGAATAGCCATTTTAGCTGTAATTCTAATTCATAAAATCGAGAAAAGTTTACAACAGGAATGTACTTTGGAATTATAAGGAGAATAACTCAATAACCAGCCTTTTAATCATCTTCAGTCACTGTTGTCAGAACAAAATTCATATTTATTGTTCGTCCAATTACTATACTGACATCAAATTCATGCTATAACATACTCCCTTCGTCCCAGCCAAAGGTTACACCTTTTTATTTTTGTCTGTCAAAACCAAAGGTTCTTATTTTAGGAATAACCATTCTCTAATTTGAACTTAAATTTGTGGCTAAAATTTGATCAGCTCATTCCAATCCTTCATTTCTCATGCTACAGCATGCATAAATGTCCGTGCAAAAAGGTAATACTAACCTTTGGGTGGGGCGGAGGTAGCATATAACTAAATTTTCATAACAAATCATGCTGGTGAAAATGCATTGCTTAATCAAAGGCTAATCTAGGATCTTGCAATACTCAAAGACCCACACCTCAGTTTCCTTCTTGGAGAGTGGAACACTAACATCAAATATAAAACCATTGAATTGAACAAACTTGGAATAGCCACAACCAACAAACTATACACGACCACCTTAAGAAAGAGAGATATAAAGTTGCTGCCACCAACTAGGTCCTACTAATATACATGTAAGTGAGTAAAAGTCATTTATAAAAGATGTCACTTACCAGAACCAACCAAGCCCAATTCCGCAGCAGGGTAGACGACGCTCCCTTGCAACTGGTCTTCCCTCAGCTACAGAATACCCTGGTATCTCAATAACTGTCAAATTATTGATAGAGAATTTTAATAAAAATATGTGCACAACGCAAATCAGAACTATCACAAAGATAGAAGGAAATTCAAGGCCTGGAGACGTTAAGCAATCAATGCATACACAGCTCACTGTTAAAGCTTCAGTTTGGCCAGGTTCTGATTCCAAACCTTTCTCTGGCATGCCAGGTTTAAACTCGGGTTGAATCTAAGGTTTAGACTTTTGTCTGAAATTAGGGCCAAATTAGCATTTTACCATCTCAACTCACTCTTAAGTTCTCATTTAAAAACCTCAATATTAAACAATGCTTTAGTCAAATTCAAACTCCAATATACATCACTTAAACCATGCATAACAATTACTCCCTCAGTACCACAATTATGCTTCCAACATAGTTTCAGTATTATAAACACAACCTCTTATAAGGAACAGCTAAATCAAATACTTCCCACTCAGTCAAGGAAAACCATCAACAAAAATTTATTTACTTTCAGTTAAGAGCACAATACAACATTCAAAATCAAGCCTTTATCCTACTGAGGTCTGCTATATGGACAGCGCAATCATGTTAAGTCGACACATAGTCAGCAGGAGTGCAGGAGAAAATAAAATAAAAATTGGGGCTTTGCTAAATTATGCTGTAATTCTTCACCATAGTTGACCAACTATGACTAGGAAAACGCCAATATACATCGATCCATCGAAAATTCGAGAAAAAAGAGTGTTTACCTGGGACACCTTGATAACCGTGGGCATAGGGTGAAGGCTCAGTGAGACCAGGAGGAGGAACTGGTTGAGGAAACCCGATCACCGGCGCAGATGGGTAGTTGGGCGTTCCTTGGAAAGTTCCGTACTGGGCTGATGGCGGCGGCGGCGGTGGCTGCTCTTCATCGTGGTGGTGGAGGTGGTGGTGGTGGTGAGGCGGGTGGTGGTCGTGGTGGTGGCTGTCTTCCCCTTCGCCCATTGTGCTGAGTGAAATGAAACCAAATCAATAATTGAGTGTAAAATGGAAAGATCGGCTTTGTTTTAGTTCTAATCTTGTTTGACTTTATGCTTCTTCTTCTTCTCTAACATTTAACATTTTATTGACAGGAACAAAGCATTGTTATTAGAGCTGTCAGTCTCTGACCCGAACCTGAAACCCGACACGTACCGAAACGATCGATTCAACCC
>JAUOBV010000003.1:1353753-1366336 GCA_032360425.1 Rubia occidens
AAGTGAGAGTACCGTTTGTGCATACAACAGTAATTTTTATTTTGGGAGACTGTTGCTGCTGCTTTAATCTGCACAATGGAGACAGAAGAGGAAAAAGGAGTACCATTTTCAGGTTATTGACTGTGCACCCCAAACAGTGAAAATGTAATCCCCGTTCTACCGAGGCAGAACGGAATAAAGGATTGGCTTTCTTGCTAACGCTGTCAAAAATCACCATCGGGCCTGAACTAATGTCGAGACTCCTCAAGTATATGATTGAGTTTGAAGAATTATTTTTAAATTTTATTCAATTAGGTTGAGAAGTAACACATGGTGATCCGCAAATTCATGAACATCAAGTTGTTTTGCGCAGATTGGAGAGAAGATAGAAAACTTCCCTAAACGACTGGTCTGGACATTGAAGAGAACAGCTTCCCATAAACACGAAATGACTCAATCATCCCTCCCCTCCTATGAAATATCTAAACTATCCTCGTCGCCCATGTTGACACAAAAGTTGAATGAGGGATTTCTTTTAAAATTCCCTCTGAGAAGGATATAAGTATTGTACTGGTACTATGAGCTGTGATTGTTTTGTCTTCTATCTGAATATACAACAAACGTTTCCTCCATTTTTCTTTCTATTGAATCTGGTTTTACACATGGTTTTATTATTCAATCAAGTTGAGAAGAACACACATGGCGATCCGTAAATTCATGAACATCAAGTTATTTTTTAGAACAATAATGACATGAGTGGGGTCAAGGAAGTTGATTTTCAGGAGTGTAATGAGTGAGTTAGCTGGAGACGGAATGACACATTAGAGAGAAGATATAAGACAACCTCTCAAACGACGTCGTTTTGCTCAACCGCTAGCCTGGACATTAATAAAAACAGTTTCCTATAAATATGAAATTGAAATGACTCAATCACCTCTCCCCTCCAACAAAATCTCGGAACTACCCTCGGGCGTCCATGTTATACCCACCCACATAGCCCCACAGTTGCAAAGCCATACTAGAATTCCCTCACCCCGAAGCCACACGGGCTTGCTTGCGTTTCTTAAGTCGATCGTAAAAGTTCGGAATTATTTTCACTTACATGCTAGCTCCTCACTTCACTGGCAAGTGACCAATGGCGGCTGTTTCAGCTCAATCCTCATCCTTCAGTTCATTGACTCCTCCTCACTTATCAGCAGAACCCTCAATCAAAAAAATTCAACTTCTGGGCTTCTCAAATTCTTCTCCCCGGAAGTTTCAACTCAAGAAGACTTCCACTTTCAACGTTCACCACGCAAGAGCCGTGGCCTGCAGCGCTGACAGCACCCATGCCAATAATTTGGCCCCCCTTTCCGTTTCCGATTCGCCTTTCCCGAGCCCCAGACCCCAGTAAGTACCCTTGTATAATTCTCTTGTTGCTGATGATTTGCAGCTATGTGTTGTTAGTTTTTCATTATTAAATGATGGAAAAGATGACAGTTTTAGAAAGTTCGTTACTTTTGTAGGTTTTTAGCAAGATTCCAACTCCGTATCAAGGTTCTGTTTTATTGTTTTTCACTGTCTTTAAGAAAACAATTTTAACCATTGATAATCACGTGTAACTAAAAGTTATGAAAAGTTTACTCTTAAAAGTACGCGTACTGTCATGACATTGAAAAGTGTTGGTAAATATTTAGTTGGGGCAGATGGAGTAATATTTATGGGATTCTTATTCTGGTGAAATGCAGACTGAGGCGCCATACAATCTCGGTTTTTGTTGGTGATGAAAGTGGGATGATTAATAGGATAGCCGGAGTGTTTGCAAGGAGAGGATACAACATTGAGTCCCTTGCAGTTGGTCTGAACAAGGACAAGGCTCTCTTCACTATAGTTGTATGTGGATCTGAAAGGGTCTTGCAACAAGTCATGGAGCAACTTCAAAAACTGGTTAATGTGATAAAGGTTGTGTGACCCTTTACTCTTCATGTGATTTTTGATAATTCCGTACAATTTTTTTGGCATTTGAGGTGTAGTTTCCGGTTACAAATGTTTTTCTTTCTGAAATTACCATGACCAGGTTGAAGATATTTCAAAGGACCCTCAGGTTGAACGGGAACTGATGCTTGTGAAAATCAATGCTGATCCAGATTTTCGACAGGAGGTGGTTACTCAGCTTCCATTGTCTACTGCATTATGAGTTTGTATTATTTGAAGGTTTAATTATCTTCTTTACTATAATCTGGGCTGAAAGTTATCCACGGGTCTTCATAGAGGTTTCTGATTGGATTGTGTTGTTCGGATATGTACCAATCTCTTGATTATTTGGCTGAAATGTTCAGGTCATGTGGCTGGTGGACACTTTCAGAGCAAAAGTTGTGGATATCTCAGACCATTCTTTAACAATTGAGGTTGTATTATATTACCTTTTCTATATATTTCGATTCACTTCAATTATTGGCAGTCTGATTTTATTGTTATCATCATTTTCCTTTACTTTCTAAGTCAAACTAGTCTACTAGTTTCTTTCATTTTTTAACTTTTTATGCTTGCTTAGTGTTATATGTGAGTGATTTGTGAACATATATGAGATAAATATAAACAACACTATTGTGATACGACCGAACATGATACCCAGATAGATCTATATAGCTGAGACAACATTATGGAATAAAGACTTCTTGTTGTATTCTGTATCTTGTTGGCCTTCTCTGTGTGTTATGAATGCAAAGTATGTTAGGTTGTGGATGATGAGTTTTCGGTCAATTTTAGGCACTGTCTCCAGCTTCCAAGTTACACAGGGATTGTCAGTAGCTTTCTACGTACTTTCCTTTTCTCCTTTTTGTATTTCCTTAATTCCTTTGTGCCATTCTAGCACATCTTTGCATATTCTGTACTTGGATTCTGATGCCTGATTGTTAATAGAAGCTATTGTTCATCTTTCCCGCATGACTAGGTAGCACGGGTACGGTAAATAGGTCATGGTACCCATATCGGGTACGTACTGGGTACGGATTCAGTGTGGGTACAGTAAAAAATGTCCCCGGTACGGTTTGACTTTTTGGGTACGGGTCAACCGGGTATGATACGGTCAAAGGTACGGTCAACATGCTTGGGTATGATTTGGGTACATTGTACCCAATTAAATATGAATAAAAAATCAAAAGTAAAATCCTAAATTAAAAAAGAGAGGAAAACCTCTCTATCGAGTGTCGACTCATTCAATTCATTCATTCTCAATCTATGGAAGATGTTGGATTTTTAGAGTTTGCATGCCTCTCACTTGATGAGTCGGACTTGGAGAATAAGTTCATTGTTGAAGAATGATGTTTTCATTCACTTTTTATGCTTATTGCTTTGTTATTTTTAAAACTTTGGGTAATGAACTTTATTTGGTGTTCTGCTTATTTTAGTCTTATTGTTTAAGACATAGTTCATCTTGTTATGTAGTTTATTTGCTAGTTGTGATAAATATTAAGTTTGAACTACATTTGGATATTTTAATGTACTTAAATTGTTTCATATATAAAATCATACGGCAGAGCATTCTGGAAGTGAAGGTTTTATACTCATTTACAATACAACAATTTGAACTACATTTGGATGTTTTCATTTACTTTAAATTGTTTACAATATAAAATCATATCATCTTTAATTCAGAAATGATTAATTATTAATATTAATATATATAGTATATGTATATATATATTTAATTTTTATTTATAGTCGTATCCATTTCATACCCGTACCTCCTAATTTTCAATTTATCGAATCCCGTACCCCTTACCCGGAATCGTACCGGTGGCGCATGATATCGAATAAGATCAGTTTGAAAATCTGCAGTCATGCACCCATGTTTCACATTAACTAGTGACTGCATCATCAAAACATGTGCATTCAGGCCTTTTTATAATGGTTTTGTTTATAAAATCTGTGTATCTGTGATGTCAATTTTACCTCTGCACCTAGGACATGTGTTATTTTGTGCATGATGCCTTGCTGGACTCCATTTTCTGGAGCTCTTATATTTTTCAACTCTATTTTTTCAACTTTTGACAAAATGGGCTTCGAGTGTGGTCAAGATCGTTTTTGAGCTCTTATGTAAGGAGGATTTATTTCTGTAATTTTATACAGAAAAGTTTTTTTGCATCTTACCTGTTTGTAATCACTTTACAAAATTTGGAATCCATCTCTTAAACCAAGTTTTTATGATACAAGCCTTTTGGGCCATTGCTTCTACCTGGTTTTTAAAAATCAATGTCTTAGTTATGAAGTGTGTATTTCATGAATTTTGTCATTGTTGCTTTACCTGCTCCGTCCTAAAAGTATGCGGTATAATTTCTACAAGGTACAACTTTTGTCAGTTGTCACCTACATCGTGAAGTAAAATTAGTGACTAGATTGTCTACTTATATATGAGTTGTGGACTTTTGGACCATACATATCAATATTCATACGGGAATGAAAGGTCCCAAAGGTTCTGATATAGGCACACCACTCCTTGATTAGTACAAATTATTCTTTAGGTGCCTGACTCTTTTCTTTTCGGATGGAAGAAGTATCTTATTATTTTCTTCATGACGTGCAATCTAATAAGCCAAATGGTGTTTTATTCGCCATTGAGATAGTTTAGAAGTGTAAACTTGCTTCTGCTGGATAACTATCTTCTCTATCTTCATGAAGTTAATAAATGCTTAAGGTCCCTCAAACTTGTAAGAATTGTATCCTTTTTCAGTAGCCAAAAAATAACTAAGCTGTATCCATTCTTATGTATCCCAATTAAATCATTGATATAGGTGACTGGAGATCCAGGAAAGATGGTTGCTGCTCAAAGGAACTTGAGCAAATTTGGAATTAGAGAAATTGCACGAACTGGAAAGGTTATTTATTGTTTATTTAGTTTCTTTTAGCTGAAACTGTGAAAATTGTTTCAGTCTCTAACATTGCATCTTCTTCTTGTTGACATATCTATGGCTTGTGCTTAGATTGCCTTGAGAAGGGAAAATATTGGAGAATTGGCCCCATTTTGGAGGTTTTCAGCTGCATCATATCCTGATCTTGAGGGATCAATTCCTGCCGATGCTGTCTTGAGGATAGCAAAGAGAACAGGGAATGGAAAACCTGAGACATCTGGTGGGGTAAGTATAAATTGGTGATGTTAACATGGCTCTCAACTGTTAAGCTATGTAGCCTGAATATGTTATAGATCCCCCCCAAAGCATCCATATTGCTTTATATGACACAGGTGTAGGTGTGAAGTATGGAACTGATTTGGTCATAATAATAGGGTAAGTCAACTGAGTGTGAAGGAAATCTGCTGAGTGTAAACGTATCAATCGAAATTTATGTTGCACAGATGAAATTCCTGGAGGTGGAAGAGGAAGGGAGGAAGATCAACTTCAGATTTTAAGTTTTTATTATTACAGTCTATTCATGTATTTTTCGTGATTGTTTTATACTTTTTGCTTTCTGAGTCATGTAGCTTGATTTACTTTATTTCTCGGTAGGTTTGTTGCTAAAGAATTTAAAATTTATTGAATATTAGTTTTCAACATTTTTGTTGTATTTATCCTGAAATTGTACATAGATTTACATGCATATACGCACCGTACCAAGCTCAGGTGACAAGCCTCGTAGAAGGTCTGATTTTCAAGACTGCTAGTCAGTTCATTGGGGATAGTTTGTAGCTTGCTTATTCTCGGACATATATCCCTTATTTAGCAGTTCAAATGAAACTGACCTTAGTTGAGGAAATGATGAAACAGGCTCTGATATCAACAGATGCAGTTGTCTATATTATCATGTTTATTAGTTTGAGAATTCAGAATAAGTAGAATGGATTCAGTAAGATGTGTTTAGATTGAACAATTTGTTTTGTTAAACATCTTTATTTTTTTAAAAAATATTTTGCTTCCTCTATAAAGCTTGTTCTCTTCAAATCAGTTAGTTAAGTATTTCTGTGCTTTCTTTGCCAATATCATTCCATTTGATGAAAGATTGACATCAGTTATTAGCTTCACACATTGTTTATACTTTTGGTGTTACAGTGATAGCAACACATTTTGTTTCCATTGAATCATCCCTAATATCCTTTCAATATCTATAAGAGTTCACATGTTAGGGTCCTACTCTGCAGACCATATTTCAACCTGAGTAGTTGACAGTGCTTTGATATCTCTACCTTTTTGTAGGGAGATGTTTATCCCATCGAGGCTGTTGATGATTTTACTGTCAGCCCAGTTCTTGATGCGCATTGGGGTGTTCTCAATGATGATGATGTAAGAGTTGTCATCAGTATTGGTTGTCTTATATGAGTTTGCTTCATTATGTCCTGCTCCTTTTAGAATGTATGATCTACACTGCTTCAAATATTTAACTCTAGCCAGGTTGCTTATGTTGTTAAGGTTTTGTTATGAATAACACCACCGTATTTTATTGAAATAAATATCCATATTCTAACAATTGTCCTAATTGATTTTTCTTTGAAGTTTTTGGTAGGAAAATTTAGATAGGATTTGACCAAGTAGAACCATTTGGGCCACTGAATATTTTTTTTTAATTTCCTGATCATATTGGTTCAGTAACTGCATTACTTATATCTGCTTTCAGACGAGTGGCCTTTGCTCTCATACGTTGTCAATGCTTGTTAATGATGCCCCTGGAGTCCTCAACATTATAACTGGTGTCTTTTCTCGCCGAGGCTATAACATTCAAGTACTATGACAACCCTTACAATCTTGACCGGTGAATATTGTTGCTTCAAGCATATTCCTGCAGCTGATGTTTCTATCTTATTTTAACGCCAGAGTTTAGCTGTTGGTCATGCTGAAGTGGAGGGGATTTCTCGTATTACTACTGTTGTTCCTGGCACTGATGAATCAATCAGTAAACTGTTGCAGAACCTTCAGAAGTTGGTAGATCTTCATGAGGTGGGAGGAAAATTGTCTTTAATAGTCAAAACGTTAGCCTAATGTTACTAATTTGTTAATTAAGCTATTACCGCCATTGTCCAAATGGATGCATAACTTAACTGATGATGATAAATTAATCTACCGGGATTTTTAGTCCATCAGTCAGATGAGGCTTCTCTTGAAAGTACATAGTTGACTGCATTTTTATTATGATATGTTGTTTTATATAGTCCGTAGAAATATTTTAGTCGGTGTTCTTTCCATTAAATATGTCATTGTAATGTTTTAGGTTCGAGACCTTACTCACTTGCCATTCGCTGAGAGGGAATTAATGCTGATCAAGATTGCTGTTAATGCTGCTGCCCGCCGTAATGTTCTTGATATTGCAAGCATATTCAGGGCCAAAGCTGTTGATGTGTCTGACCACACTATTACTCTGGAGGTTATTTTAATAATTGAAATTCATCTTTCCTTGTTGAATTCTAGCCAATTTAGTTCCCAGCTTCTATAACTTCTATTTTCACTCTAAAGTTTCTAGTGCAGTATTGCATTTGTCTACCACTGTCACAACCTTGGGGTTAGTTATTGGGATATCCTTTCTGCAGTGGGGCTTTGTAATGGACTTGAAATGCAGGCTGGGGCATTTGCTCATATATGTATTTCCTTTTGACTTTTTGACTGATTAAAGTTTTTCCAAAATCTCTGTCGAAGATTGCTAGAAGACTAGACAGTTGAGTTGAACATATTTGAGTGTGTGGGCTACTTTCTGAATCTAGCGATGACTTCAGTTGTTGTAATAGGTCCATAAACAGGAGCTTTCATGATTCTTGATTTCTTCTGTCAATTGACTCGGGTGGCATGACATTCATTTGAGACCTGCGTGTGAATTTTTATGACTGTCAAAGTTGGTGATTTCAGTGTCTTGAATGTTATCAGTCTTCTGGCAGTTCACTGAGCTTGTTCTTTTTGCAACTTTTGGCAATATTTTAACACAACTTTAAAAATGTGGTGCATTTTCATGAGAACAGAATTATGGTGATGGTTGTTCGCTAATAATTGTTCATATCCTCTACATTTAGTGGATTTTGCTTTCTGCTTTCCTTCTTTGAATGCAGTTCTAATTTCTTGTGTTGACTCCAGCTTACTGGAGCTTTGGATAAGATGGTGGCTCTGCAGAGATTATTGGAACCCTATGGCATTTGTGAGGTTTGTCTACCATTCTCGATTCTCTCTCGTACTGTTCTCTGGTATTGATTTTTGATGCTAACACAGGACCTGTGCAATACTGTAATCAACAAACCATCTTATGTACTTTTGATTATATCATTAAATGCGAGAAGGGGAGATATAAAAATGATATGAGAGTAATTCCTGAGCTTGATTTTTGGAAATCGCTCACCTCTATCCAACACTTTCCCTCATCCATCCTTCGTTCTTGTTGTTTAGCTGAAAGAAACACTCTTCCTTGCATTTCATTTTATGGCTATAAGAACTGTTTTTCCCACCAGGTGGCTCGAACTGGTCGTGTGGCACTTGTGCGTGAATCAGGCGTAGATTCGAAATACCTTAGGGGATATTCATATCCACTGTGACTCTGAAGTTGATGAAGCACATATAAAATATGCCTTCATTTTGCAAGTAGTTCAGAACCATCTTGCATAGTTTGGTAACATACATTTTTGACTCGGTAGATCCCTTGGCATTTAATTGTTTCTGAATGTTGTTTCCTTTCATTTCTTATGAGTATTTTACAATCATGTGAATGTCAGACATAGAACTTGCATGGTTTGTCAGAATAATATACTCAAAAAGCGTATTTTTTTGGGTAGAGCATTTTATATTGATCAATAAAGAACCAAACAAGTTTTTTACCATCGCACTAAAACTATTAGATTCCTCGGATAACATCTGTTTACCATCGACTGCTTTCTTCCTCCATTCTTCCTCAATGTATAATTGGAAAGCTTAAGTTTCAGGTTTCAATTTCACCCATTGTAAACGCTCTCCTATTCCTTTCTAGCCAAATATTGTATAAGCCTGCAACCAAAATCAAGAATTTCAGCTTCTCCTTTGCTAGACATAAAAAAGAGCAACTTTTTTTTTTTGGATTTTTCATGCTTTTAACTTCCGGCAACTTTAGCTTCTCCAATAAACTTCGCTCGAATTTGCAATTAAATGATGTGCATTCTCCATCTGATCACAGAAAAACATTCTGCTCTGCCATTTAATATGCTGAAACTACAAAATCTGTCTTTGGTCGCCAATTTTCCATTTAAAGGAAGTCACAGAAAGAATCAGTGTTTTGGCAGAATGCTTTTGTTCCACACTATTTTTGCTTTGTACTTTTTCACCACTTCACCTTTCATCTTGTCCTAAACCCAAGCCACTCGAAGTTTTCCTTCACTATTGACACAATCCACCAAATTTGGATACATTTTTTTCCCCAGATTCATCTAAGTCTTCCATGATCAGGTATGTGCATAAGAATACTTGCAATCCTCCAAATTTTTACCTTGACAGGTGTATTTTCCAAATAAAATTTAGATTTTCTACGGTTTGCTTGTTGAATTATAGTTTTGGTGATTGAAATATACCTCCATTGGAATATGGAAACTTGGACGTCACTTGAACATCTTGAACAACAGTGATGGAAAGAGTGAAAAAACTACGTGTGCGGTATACATGACATGCATGGCCCGTCATTTTTTATATTCTTAATGCATTGATCCAACTTCTATAATCTTTTCACCTTCTCTTCACCGCTTCTTTCATAGAACATGCACGATTTTTTCTTCAGGCGAGTACTTTAATTTTCGAATACAAAGACGTCAACAGTACTTTCAACGATTCCTCTGCCATTGTTAGAAATTGATGTTGCAACTGAAATATCAGTTATTGTTTGCCACAATCAAATATTAATAATGATCCTTTTTTTCCAATTTATTTTCCTTTCTCTTTAAGAAATATGAATAGAAAAAAGGAAATTATATTATATTTAACATGATGTTCTGGGTATTTCGTTAATTAATACGAAGTGAAGTTTTTTTGTATTGTTTATTGTGATGTTTTGTGTATGTTTTAATAAACTTTGAAGTTTTAATTTTGGTTTATGGGATTATGCATTAATGTAATAGATTAGATTGATTGCCCTGTTGTGCTTGTGATACGTTTGGAAATTGTTTAGGCCACACTGTCAATTCTCTAGCCGCAATATGCAAGAAAGAATCTCTGGTGTGTTTCGAGGGAAAAACTCTCGAGGGAAAAACTCTCTGATGACAATGATCTACACTCCCTGGGATCACTAACAAACCAATATTTTTACGGGAGATCAATTAATCCGCGAAGCGCTTCACAAAAATAAGAATTTATATGTTGCTCCCGCACTCACTACCAACTACTATATAGTAGCTAGTGGTAAATTCGGAGTCGTCCACAGAGATGTTAGAATTCGAGAGTTAACTATACAAAACTCACAATCGGGCATCACTCTGATTGTGTGTAGGGAACAACTAGTGTCACAAACATGGTTTGTTTGGGGGGGTGCTTTTTCTAAAAGGGTTTATCTACAAACTACTAATCATGCAAAACAAGAGGACAAACTATATTAAGCTAAATCTTGGGGATATTTATGTTACATGATTGGTATATGACTTTGATCCTAGATTCTATTGCATAAAAGTCACATGGTGTGGTTGATAGTCGACACTTCCCAATGTCTATCACACAAAGGTACCTAGTCTATTTTAATCCTTTCAATACCACCTCGGTAATTAAGGAAAGTGCATCGGCGATCAAAGGAATCCGGACTGTGCATCTCTTTCCCCGTAAATGAATTATATCCCGAGTACTCCACTATGGAGGCTTCTCACTAAGACTATAGAGGCAAAGTAATCGACGTCTTATGATGAATCTAGGGTTGAAACGGCTATGGTTGCTACATTACAACCTTAGTTGCTACAAACTATCATGCTTATTAATCAGGGTATGTTTCATCCAGTCGAAATTAGGCATATGTTATTTGGAACGGTGCTCATTGTTCTATATGCATACACTCACATAGTTGACGACTGACGAACCCATATATCCTAACCGGACGCTCCCAAGGGGAAAACAATCCTAGCACGACCCATGTCACACACAACAACGGTGCATCAAAGAGTATAATTAACATGCATCACACAAGAATGTAAAACTCGAATCAAACATGATATTCATAAACCTAAAAAGACAGGGAGACCTAGAATCTCACAAAATCACTACCAAGTCATGAATACAAATTATATCCCCAAGATATTACACGAATCCATGGACTTTGAACCCAATTTAAGCATTGGATTCAATGTCATAGGAATCAAACTAGGAAATAATAAAAGAAGAGAGTAGGGTTATTCCTTTCTCTCTCTACCAACTCTTTGAACTAGGAAAATGAAACTACAAATACTTAGATTCTCTTAATCCAAGGCGTTTATTGAATTAAATTTCATGGATCTAAGAACTAAAACAAGGGAAAAAAAGAACTCTAGAGAGAGAATTCTCCTCTTCCTTCCTACCTACCAAAAACTAGTAGTCTATATTATGTCTACTTACTAAACCCTAGGAGACTAAAAGCCTTCTTATATAGGAGAAGATAAATTGGCTTCTAAAGGCCCAAGTTTGGAAAAATCTTAGTTAAACCCTAAGGCCACTAACAGTGTCACGTCGGCGTAGGTGGTACAAAAGTTCATGGCCCTCGCCACAAGTCCCGTTCAAAAGTACATGGGCTGCGGGCTGGAAATGCTCCACGAATGTACTGAGCAAGCGGGCTGTGCAAAGGCTCGCGGGGCACGGATTGGATGCCTGGATCTTCAACATCTTGGCGCACGGGCCATGCAAAAACACACAGCCTGTGCCGGGACTTAATTTCTTCAACTCTTGGCATGGCATGAGCCTTGTAGATGTACACGGGCCATGCCGGTCTTCACGTCGTCTTGGATTTTTCCTTCAATATTGCATGCATCATTACATGTGTCGATTTTATAGCGCTCATGAAGATGGATCCAACGGTACCGCCCTCAGACTCTAATTCTTCTCAGATCATTCCTATTACTTAGTTTAGCTCTCGGATTACAATTCACCCGCTTCTTTGTCTTCCTTCTTCAACCCTTCTATCTCCTACCACATTTGGACTCGTGGACTTTAGTCTTCTACCATCCTTGCGAATGACCTTCAACTATCTACTACCATTTTCATGAATGGCCTTCACTAAACTACTCAGAAGTTCTTACGAGCAATCTACAAAATAGGATCTAGATACTCGTAAGGACATAGCAACCATTAGATCTAAATAATCTACAAAACAAGGAATTTAGACAAGAAAACCAACAAAGGTTATCTAAACCCCCTTCTAATGTAAACCTAATTAAATCTAGCAATTAACCATACAAAAGATTCTAAAAGATGTTCTAAATGCATTAGGAAACACATGCTTCTATGTGCACATCAATTCCCCCACACTTATACCTTTACTCGTTCTCGAGTAAACAAGAACGAGCAAAGATCCAAGTGGAACATAGCATGCAAAGAATTTCTCAAGACATTCAACAGTTATTCCTAACTACCCTAGTTACCCCAAAAACATAAGAATCTCACAACTATCAAATCCCAAAGAAACTAAGATAACCCATTCAACCAACATACCAACTCATGGAGTTCACAAAATATGAATCTGTGAAGCTAAG
>JAUOBV010000003.1:1640714-1652164 GCA_032360425.1 Rubia occidens
TATCATCATGTGAGATATTGTTAGACTCCTATGTCGACTTAGTTTCTAAATATTAAATTTTAATGTACCATTAATATACGTAATTAAAGTTATTAATGGTCAAACATGTCCTGAGAAAGTTGACCAAAAAGTGTGCAGCTTGAACTGGGACAGAGGGAGTAGTCCGATATGACCGGAAACTGCATTAGTCCGCTTTGCAATATTGCCTGTTTCAGACTGTGAAGACAGGCCATTGCTTCAGCCATTTGGAGAATTTGCAGGGAAATGGAGTCTTTGGGTGGCCATTTACCGTCCCTTTTCCTGCAAGTAAGTTTCATCAAATTTGAGGTTTGTTGATTGTCCCTTTTATTGTGAACCGGAGGATTTGTCATAGGACACAAATGGAGAGGGTGATACAAAAACTCTTAATATATACACATACAAAGAATAAACTGAATGTGTAGACAGAAAAGAGATGAAATTAATAAAAATAATAATTTACATAAATGGAGAAAAAAAGAAATATATTTTTTAAATATTATATATGAATAAAGTAAAGTGGGAACAAAGTATTGAGACGTCCAAAGTAGAAATTAATTAAGAAGAAAGGTAGTTGGAGAGGAAATATGTTATAATATTGTTTAAAAAAATTTCAAGTCATTTATATTTTTTTAATGTAAGCTCTTTTCATCATGCCAAATCATACCGTATGTAAAAACGATATCTCCGGATATATTAGTAAGGTAGAATAACATGAATTTATCTTTGCCTAAAAAAACTAGGAAGTGGATAATCTTTTACATAATTTATTTATGATCATCTCATTTATGTACTTGATGGTGATATCGTATTATAAAGTATTCTGTTGCACCGTATACGAATTTCTTTCATCACTTATATTTATACAAAATTAAAGATATCAATACCAGTCAATCTAAAATTCAGTTAAGTTTTATTTACCATTAATTTCTTACCATTATACGTATAAAAAGCATACTTTCCATTATGAAATAATATATATTTTACTTTTAAAAATACACACAATATATATATAGTATTGTATGTTTAATGCCTTACATTTTCTAAAAGTATATATTTTTATATTTGATAAATAATAAATTTTAATAAGACTAAATTGTTTTTTAGTCTTATTAAAAGAGGTTGGGCCATAAATTAACCAAAATTATTTGTTGGGATTATGAAGTGTTCATTTTATTTATTAGGGCAAAAAATTAACTATTTGACATTTGTTGGGTCCATAAAAAAAATAATTTAGTCTTTAAAAAATAATAGGGGTATATTATTTTAGAAGGTCCCATAACCCAAACCCGATACCTGGGCGTGTTCGGAGGGAAAAATCCGGGTTTAAACAGCATCCCCTCACTCCCCTAAACCCCTTCTCCGTCGGAATTCGCCAATCCGCACCGTCGAACTCCTCAAATTTCCTCATAGCTCCCTCCGCCGCCGTCAATTTTCCACAAAGCGGCGCCTTACTTACAGATGGAACTTGCGGCGAGCTCCAAGGTATATGTTTCATTTTTTTTGAGATTATTCTTTTGCCATTGTTTTCTTATAGTTGAACGAGAATGTTAATATTAATCTGTGTTGCGTGGGTAGGATAAGTTCAAGGTGTACCAGCACCCTGCTCTTTCCGCTGCCCTGACCTCCAACAGCCTCCGGCCTCGCAGGTCCACCTTCTTTCTGATCGTATCGGCTTTATCAGCCTCTACTGTTGCGCTCTTTACTACTACTTCAAGGTGCATTGTAGTTTTGTAAATGCTTCGTCAATATTCATCCCTATGTTTTGCTTATGTGATTTTATGTTACTAATTGGGGATTTGGCTAATGTATGTAGGAAAAAATTACTGACTGAGAGTTTTCCTTTTGCCTTTGTATCTGTGGAAGAATATGGTAAGTAATATGTGAACTTTATGTGTATATGCTAGACTTGATTTCACCTGTTCAGAAGGATTTACGTAATGTTTTTTCTGCGTTCAGGGGTGTTGGTAAAGCTGGTACAAATTATTATCAGTGTGGTTCTATTTGGCTCTGTGTTTGCACTTGGGAAAGCTTTTTTAGTATGGAGAGCACCAAATGCAACAGAAGTAAGGATTGCATCTTCTCCAAGTGGAGCGGGGGAGCAAGTGAGTCTTACTACACGGCAACTTGGTCTTATCGGAATGAAGCCTATAGCTGAACAGACTTCTTCTGATTCTGTTAAGAAACCTCCTAAGTCTCAGAGTAAACACGCGTCTCCTTTGGCAATGCTCGTCCCACTTCACCAGCCAATTAATGTTTTGAGTAAAAGAGGTGACACTGGCACTAGTGGCAGCACTGAGCTGCATTCTTTCAGTGCGGCATCGAAGTCACCTTCTTCTCCATCCATGTATCTTCTCTCTGCTGCATCTCCACAGTCACAGCCTTTTCAGAATTCACCAGGATCCAGTGAAGTTGGTGGTAATCCTTGGTTGAGCAAACGGTCTTCTCACAAGGAGATAACAACTGAAGAGGGGCTTGAGAGGTTCCTGGCTGATGTGGATGAGAAAATATTTGAATCAGCTAGTAAGTTTGCAACTCCTCCTCCGACCATCAATGGGTTTAACAGAGCCAGTCCAAACAAGATCATTGGATCAGCTAATACTTCTGGAACTACCAGGAGCACGCCATTGAGAGCAGTTAGAATGTCTCCTGGATCACAGAAATTCTCCACCCCACCAAAGAAAGGAGACGCTGAGCTACCTTCTCCTATGTCCATGGAAGAGTCGATTGAAGCTTTTCGGCTTCTTGGAATATATCCAGAGATTGAAAATTGGCGGGATAACCTTAGACAATGGTTTTCTTCAGTTCTGTTGAATCCTCTTCTTGCCAAAATTAATACCAGTCATGAAAGAGTAAGTTTTTCAATATGCTCTCTTTAGTAATTGTCACTACCAGTCAAGGCACTGAATATACTTCCTAAAACTCCCATCATCTGCCTATTGATAATTGAATTTGAATTGCGGTCTAGATGGATATGGATGGCTGTCCACTTCTTCCGCGCATGTGTATTTAGAAGAAATATGGATCCAGGGATGTTCACCTCTAGCTGGTCATGCTCCTATTATGGGTAGCTTTGGGGTAGATTAGCATGAAACTATGATATTACCATGAACATTAGTCCTTCGTGTTACTGTTCTTTCCTAATTTTATGTGAGGATTGATTTTCTGAGTGTTTTCTAGGTCATGAAAACAGCTGCTAAGCTAGGTATTACAGTTTCTATCAGTCAAGTTGGAAATGATACACCGAATACAAGTGCTACTGCATCAGTATCTCCAATGAAGACGAATAATGAATGGCAACCAGCAGTTGTCATTGATGAGGATGGTATTCTGAATCAATTAAGGGCCTCTCTGCTCCAAGCTCTTGATGTTTGCTCCTGTTAGTCTTCGTTCCCAGTAAAATTTCCTACTCTTTGATAAGGTGTTAGGAAATCTTGTGTGACATTTTTTTTCCTTTACAGCAAAGTCACCTCTTGGAAATTTTCAGCAAACAGCTCAGCATATTGCTTCAGTCCCCATCCTACAAGAGTGTATAGATGCAATAACAGAACACCAGAGACTTCAAAGCCTGATGAAAGGAGAATGGGGCAAGGGTTTGCTACCGCAAAATTTTGTCCGGGCAGATTATACCGTACAAAGAATTAGAGGTAATATCATATTCTTGTTGATTGCAAGGGAACTTTTTATTTTATTTTAACAATTCAATACTATTTTGCAATTGTAATTTTGGTAACTTGAATATAAGTGGAACTTTTATCTTACATAGCTAATGCTCTTCCATACAGAGCTTGCTGAGGGTACCTGTGTGAAGAACTATGAGTATCTTGGAAGCGGAGAAGTCTATGATAAAGTAAACAAAAAATGGACTCTTGAGCTTCCTACTGATTCTCATTTGCTCTTGTATCTTTTCTGTGCTTTCCTGGAACATCCGAGTTGGATGCTACATGTAGATCCTACATCTTATGCTGGAGCCCAGTCGAGCAAACACCCTTTGTTTCTTGGTGTTCTTCCCCCAAGGGAAAGATTTCCCGAAAAGTACATAGCTATCATACATGGCGTTCCTTCAGTTCTGCATCCAGGAGCTTGTGTTCTGGCAGCTGGGAAACAAAGCCCTCCTGTCTTTGCCTTGTACTGGGATAAAAAGCCTCAATTCTCTCTCCAGGCAAGTCAACCTTTTAGTAACACTGTATCTATTCATTTCCCAGGCTAGAAAATTTCAGTATATTCCTACGTTGAAGATGAGAATAAAACAGCTAGCAGCTCGGAGACTGGGCAGATAAAAAGAGTCATATTTGAACGTGATTTCAGTTTCCTTGAGTAGTAGTTAGCTAATTTAATTCTTCTTGAAAACACTCTATGGGTAGCTGTAATAATAAAGTTATTTCATTGCAATAGCGGGAGTGCAACACTATAAAGTCATTGGGACTTGAGAGGTAGGTAAACCTTCTCGTTTGAGATGAAAGGCTTATGGTTGACATAGGAGGTTAAAATCATTAATTAATCAAAATAATCTGAGAGGCAGGAAAAAAGCATTCTTGTTAAAGCTTATTGGCATTGTGAAGTTAATATTTTTAAATGCTTATTGGATTTGTTTCATGTCAGTTACAGATAAGTGTAGCTATTCCAGATGTTTTGTTACTGAATTTTTTATACCATGTTTGTTTACCTTTATTACCAGGGCAGAACAGCGCTGTGGGACTCAATCTTGCTTTTGTGCTTTAAGATTAAGATCAGCTACGGAGAGGTAGTACGGGGCATGCATCTTGGTTCATCGGCCCTCGGCATTCTCCCAGTATTTTATCCTGAAAGTGAAGAGTGAGATGGGTTGAAGGGGAAGAAAGTTGACTCTGAAGAATGGATGTTAGGGAAGATATTAACTGGAAAATGAATGTGATATTTCTGATTAATATTGTAGAATGTCTCATAAC
This sequence comes from Rubia occidens, assembly GCA_032360425.1. Classification (NCBI taxonomy): domain Eukaryota; kingdom Viridiplantae; phylum Streptophyta; class Magnoliopsida; order Gentianales; family Rubiaceae; genus Rubia; species Rubia occidens. The sequence continues at coordinate 1,645,661 of JAUOBV010000003.1, forward strand.
TGTAGGGATCAGTTTTCTAAGTGTACTCAGCCTTCTGTAGATTTAGACTGATCATGTAGCCTATAGATTAGTGAATGGGATATTACAAATTCTCATTTCTGAAAATACACAAAGGGAGAAAATTCTACTCCCTCCAACTCATCCATTTCTGCACACTTTTCATTTTTGATTGTCCTAAACAAATTTGTACAATTCCTATTTTAGGAAAAAAAAACAAATCAAAAGACATATTCACCCTTTAAAAACAAAAAAGTTTACACTAAAATTCTAACCCGACTTTAAATTACCAGTGCCTTCTTCTCTCCTCCCAAACCAACGTCTCCTCTCTCATCCTCTTCCTCCTACTTTTGCATCTGTGAATCCCCAATCCTGCCATCCCTCTCCAACCCCTCATTCCGTAAACCATGCTGCCTTGATGTTGCATGACGTTTCGGTCGATGTCGTAGATCTAGTACGAGCAAGCGGAGATAACGCAAATCTGGTACGGGCAGGCCGGGGAGCTAGGAGGAGAGGCGGAGGAGATAGGCGGAGAAGAGAGGCGGAGAGTGGCAGATTTAGGCAGAGAACAAGGAAAGGTGCGGCGGCAGTCGAAGGAAGATAGTGAAGAATTAAGCTCACGCCTATGGAGATAGTTAAGAAACATAATTCTGGAGGTGTTATTTGGAAAATAATTAAGCTCACGCGCACCCGCAAAGCCAACGCCAAGAAGCGTCTCCGCTGCGTCTAGCCGAATGATGCTATCCTGAGGGCGTATGAAGAAGAAGACGGAGAGCAGAAAAGGCAAGACAATAAAGGCTGCACGAGAAGGGCATTTTAGACATTTCACATTCCCCAAATTAAAACATGCATTTTCTCTTTCTACAGGATTGGCTGGGACTAAGGAGTAAGAGAGTTGCTTATATATTGGATCAAATAACCCAACAAAGACAGCCTATTAAAGGCGGTTCTATTGTAGAACTGCCTTTAATCGATTTTCATTAAATGCAAAACCATCTTTAATCAATTTAGAACGGCCTTTAAAAGAAAGGGGTGTCTCGGGAGGGTAGTTATGAATTTATAACTTAATTCGGACTTTAATTTAAGGCGGTTCCTCAAAAAAATCACAGCGCTTTTCGCCTTCTCAGTATCCCATTGCTGAGCTAAGGGAAGCACAGTACCGTCTACTACGCCATGGAAGGGAAACCTATAAAAGTTAGTCAATAAAGGTAATACCAAACATGCATTGACTGACTTATAACTCTTAATCCTACGACACCTATCAATAGCCTCACAATACCTCTTCATAACAAACCCACACCAAGCATAACTATTAATATGGTCAACATATAAGAAAGCTAACTCGCTTTATGTCAACATTGATACGAGCAATGAGAGCTAACAACACACAAAGATCATACATAACAAAACACCTCTTAAATTTAGGCATTTGTCTAGTAAAATGCATCAAAACCATCTCATTCAATAAGGTAATCATAATCAATACACCTTCACCTTCCTTGTCATACTTTCGCAACCACCTAGCCCTTATTTACGTATTGCACAAGGCAACACCTTTAGGCTTTCCCTTGTGTCTAACCTCTGTAACCGTACGATCAGAGATAGGAAGCTAGAAGATTTCATAAAAGTCATCCATAGAAAGACCGTACCTCTCATAACCAACAGTCTGTACTTAAGCAATAAGATTGAGCCCATTGATCAAACAATGAACAAGGTTCTTCGGCACCTTCTTCATCTTCAACTTAAGCAATAGGCCAAAACTGACCTCTTGAATAGCTCTTTCCTACTCAGACATGAGAGCATCAACCAAAACAACAATTTTTTCCAAAATAACAAGTGCTCACTCATTAGCACTGCAAAGTAAAAAGATTAAAAAAAACACCAACAACATCATAAAAAAAGAAGATTCCAATAACATCAACATACAAACTGAACCCAACAAGTATAAAATTTAAAAACACCATAAAAAGCAAAAGGAAAAGACAATCAAAATACACGCAACAACACATACTCACACTCAGTATAAAAAAAACCAAAAACATTATCACAAATATAAACACAACATCAGCAAAAGAAGAGCAAAGTGCAAAAAACAAAAACACCTTTTCCGCTGTGTCCTAACACCAGATTTGTGCTTCTTTTTCTGAGGTTGATCAGAAAATCGACCAACAACATGCCCCTTGTCTTTCTTCTCAATCATCTCCTCCTGCGACTCCATTTCAATCAAGAAATCAACCTCAACATCCAATCTATCTTCATGATCAACCTCTAACTCTTTCTTAGTTTCATTGTCAACAGTCATCTCAACTAACTATTAAACACAAAGAATAAAAATTAGCATGAAACACAAAGAATAAAAAAAATTAATTATTAAACAACACTACTCACAATTATACAAGAATCACATTTACCAGCAGCTGGTTCATCATTCACAATATTCATAGCAGCTTCAAATACAAACAAATGGAAAGTTTAAACCGAAAACTTGAATAATAAACAACACTTGAATATGGTAAACACACATCTGGAAAAAATTCACATTGAACAACTTCAATCTACTGCTCCAAACCATCAACAATAGCTTCCATCTCCTCACCGGCAAAAGCTTTTATATCCTCATCAACAATACTTTCAAATCCTTATCCATAATAGCTTTCACCTGCTCATCAATAGTAGATTTCATCTCCTCATCTGCAATAGCTTTCATCTCCTCGTCAACACTGGCTTTCATCTCCTCATTAAGATATGGAAACCGCGTCTCAACAAACTGTAGTTCTTCATCAATTTCTTCAAATATAGCTTCAATCTTCTCTTTGACAATTCTATCAACAGGTAAAATGCACAACTATCAATAAAAAACTTAAAGCATAAATATCAAAAAAATGTAAGACTAAAATAAACACTTTTATACATACCTATGTCAACCCACACTTTGTCAAATGGTTCCGGATCAACTTCAGCAACACGGACACCTTCCTCACCACCATCAACATGCTCACCTTCCTCATGAGCATTGGCTAGAATTTTTTCATAAATGAAAGACAAGTAGTTCATAACAAATTAAAGATAGAAGTTATAAACATCAATAAAAATATTACAAAAATTACTGAAGTATGAAAATACTTAATTTCTCACCGAACAGAGAAGTTTACCAATTTAAAGGGCCTCCACCAACACTTTTTCTCTACTTCCACACATGGGATTAAGTGACTGCACTAGCATCCACATCACCTCGTATCGACACTTATGAAATGCTATCAAGTCAATCAACATGAACTGATTTGGTTTCACTAACAGCAATAAGTCCCACATCACCTAGTACCTCTGCTTCTGATATGCTATCTAGTCGATCAACATCGACTGGTTTTCTTAGTGAAGAGCGGGGAATCACTGACGTTCCCCTATGGTTTGCCTGGTTTCAACTCCTAATACAATAGACATAAACCTGAACAAAAACATAAGTAAATTCAACATCAAAACAAGAACCTAACAACTAAAACGCAACATAAAAAAACCATCGTAAAATAAGAAAGCCAAAATTGTATACACCTAAAAATGTACATCCAACGTATATCCAACAAATATTATCACATTACAACTGAAAAACAAATAAACTAACACACTTAATAAACTTCAACATTTAAGAATGACAGTAGTAAATGAAATATAAAACTCACCAAATGTATACATACACTCATCACAAATTCGATAAACATCAAAGAGTTTCATAAGTATAACTAAAAATCATCTTAAAAAAAATAAACATCAACAAAACTTTTAAGATGCTAAAAAGTCCAATCAAATAAGAAATAATAGCGCCAAAACCAACAGAACTAATATATACAAACAAATCAACATGAAAATCCTAAACATCATCAATCCCCAAATACTACTAAACAAACCGCTCAAAACTAAAAAAAACACTATGTTTCATCATAAAAAATAGAGCAAGAATGTGTAAAAATAAATTCAACCAGTAAATCTATAAATCAATGTGTATCCGCAACATACATTAACAAAAGTCCAAAAAATTACACTTTATATTGTAAAAAGGTTTGAATTTTGTCAATTTCCGCGCGTCTTTTTGAGCCGAACGCTATTGTAGGAGTGAAGGGGGCGGTTAAGGGGTTCTTAGAACCGCCTTTAAATGACGGAATGGAAGGTGACTATTTTCTTCCTTTCTTCAACCAGAGGAACCGCCTTTAAATTGGTTCCGGGTTTGGAACTTGAGTGAATCATTCGACCATGGTCGCCACTTCCGGGACCGAAAGATACAATTAGGTTCAGGTACCTGAACTAATGTTGGAGACAATGCAATGGTTTCTGAATCGGGTCCAATTTCCCGTCAAAACAGGGTTTTTGGTCTAGAATTTGTTATCTACAAGATATTAGTTACGAGTGCCTTAAAGATATCCGTTAGATTACCTAAAAATATTCATCGGCTATTAAGGTTCCGAGTTCATAAATGTCATCAGATTTTCAGGTTCCGAGTTTGGAAAGTGAAAATTGATCCTTTGGTTTCTAACAGTAGGAACTTGGGATTGACTTCCGAGTTCGTAATTAAATTAGGCTCCTATGGGAACATTTTTAATTCTTTGCTAAACCCGGCCTAAAATAGGCTCAAATCACCAATAATATTTTTAAAAAATTTCTAATACATTGTTAGGTTTTATAAAAATGTATAGACATCGCTACATTAGAAATTATCTCTATATAGGAATAAAATTCACGCAGATTCTATTCCACACAACATCTCAACTTTATAAATTTCTAACACTATACAACATGATAGTAGTTTCAACAAGAATCTATAGACAATGCTAATCAAGCAACTATATATAGATAGGAATCGAAAATAATCAAATTCTATTCCACTAAATACGTGTCACGAGTGTTGAGATATTTTTCAAAATACCACGTTAGGTCTTCCAAGAGTTGCGGATCGATCGGACATTTATTAGATGTTTTGTCAAACAATTTCTTGCCACGTTGATGTCATCATGTGAATACGACTTGTATTCCTTTGGAAAAATCTGTGGATATTACAATATAATGAAATAGTTCGAGTAGGTTAGTAGTTTGTCGTTTAGTAAAAAATAATTTAATTTTATAAATTTCATTCTTACTTGATCAATCTCTAGGTAATTTAACGGATATCTTTAAGGCACTCGGATGCGTTTAACATTACGTAGTACCCACACTCCCATGTTTTTGCTTGTTACTTGTACTAATTTATGTGAATGGAAATAAATTAATAAAAATTAAATTGAATTAATTTAGTCGGTGACGATTGTAGTAATTAAATTCTTGATTTAGACTACGTGCAAGTCATTTTGAAGATTAGGCTCCTTGAATGCACTCTCCAAAATATCTACAAATGCTCGTGAAGGTTGAAAGTGCAATAGATCTATCCAATACACACGCTTGTCGCCTGTCTCCTGTCTCCTGGAACAATGAAAATCAATCTCCAATGATTCATACACCGAACTTTTATATAAATGAAGAAATTTGTATCTTTCTGGGCTATGCATTTGTGTATGTATTATATCCGCTCTTACTTTGAAAGCCCAATCCCTTGAGTCATCAACGAACACAAATAGCCTACCGAACCCTTTTTCTTTTGATTAGCAAAGTAATACATGTACGTTAAACATACAAATTAGAATGTTATGCATGAATATGTATTGATATAGCTTTGTAAAAATATAAATAAAAAAGAAACCCACACTTACAATAGAAAGAGGGACGTGATTGTTTGGTTGACTTGGTCACACCTACATAAAATCTTCAAAGTCACTCCATAATGAAATGATGTATTGGATTCTTCCAAAAATACACTCATTTCCGAAAAAGTGTATGTTGAGTTATGTTAGTGTACCGAGATCCAATCGGACAATACCCGAACAAAAAGTGGTGACCCCCGCTTCACTTGTGCTCTCGCTCTTTGAGGTTTGGTGTTTCCCCCCACTGGTACAATTGTTTTTGTGGGTGTCAGGTGGTTCTTCTTCAAATGACCGTCCTTCTCGGGATTGACATAAACAAGACGCCGAGGCCAAAACAAAAATATTCCTTGGGCCAGACCAACCTTCTTGTTATCTCTATCGGGAATAGGCAACATTACATTGTGCATGAAAGGTTTCTCCATGGATACCCTTGCGATTCCATCCCCAATTGGTTTGGAGTGATGCTGTCTCATCGATTAATGATCTCTCATCGATTAAAAAAAGAAGTCATTGGCTATATGTAGCAGTGTACTATTTTCACCAACCACAACGTAAATATCGCATAGTTGAGAACCCTACATCAAAGAAACAATTTTTCGGTTACAACTACCTAAATAGATGTAATTTATTGTTGAAAATTGGCCGTACCTTTTTTTTGGCATTGATAGGATTGCCTTGTTGGGAAAAGAAACAATTGTAGGTCTCGGTAGTACTCTATTGTGGTTCACCTCAATGTAGCCCGGAGAGTGGTGAGACCCTCTCGATGGCGGCTCCCAATTGCTAT
>JAUOBV010000003.1:1693717-1706295 GCA_032360425.1 Rubia occidens
GATTGTGGAAAGACAGAGTTTAATTAGAATAATAAAAGGTAAAATATTTTAGTTGCAATATTAAAATTTTATTATTCAACATGTAGTAGTTATAAAATTTATAACCCGATTCATACAACCCAAAAATTTTATTTTCATTTCTTTTAATTTATACTTTAAAGTTTGATTTTTCTATGACTTATGGAAAGATTTCCATCTTTCAAGAGACGGACTAAAAGAAAAATGGGAGGTACAACCAGAAAAGCAGGCTTTCAGCAAACTAATTTAAATTAAAGAAAACCAAAATATTTACTGAACCTCGTTTGTCACCATCGAAAACTCAATAATTCGAAATTTCCATCAAATACAAAATTTTCACTCGCAGAAAAGGATCATCGCAATCCCCTTGTTCCGCCATGAGAGGATACTCTTCAGTTCACCGCGCTCTCGGCGGCGGCGCCGGTAATCTCGCATTGCTGTTTCTTCTCTCCTTTTCGTATTTACAATTCGTCCGTGTTTGTTTGTTCAGTTTGCTCGATAAATTGTTGTTGTTGTTGCCGAATATCAATTCATTTTGTGTTTATTTATGCATTTAGTCCGTTAATCAGGTAGTGTAGCTGTTTGTTTCTATTCGTAGCTTAAGTGCATACAGATGTTTTGATTATCTGTGGCTGTGCATTTAAATTGGAGTTTAACAGCACAATTTGATTCTTATTTTAGTATGAATCAGAAGATATGTGTTTTAGTTGATTGGATTGGATTGAGTTGGTGTGTCAGCAGTGCGTGTTTTATGCATATTGTAGTTCTGGAGCTGGATTGAGTTAACCGTGTAGTTTAGATTGTAATTTTGAGGTATTTAGAGTATAAAGTGTTTTATTTTTCTTGTAGTTGATTGGATCGGTGTACCTGACGATGTGTTGATGTTGGATTTATGTGCATGCAGTTGCTGATGTGCTTTTGTGGAGGAATTGGAGGTCCAGTGCTGGGTTGCTTGCTGGATCAACTGCTTTTTGGTATCTATTTGAGCTCGGGGGTTATAGTTTCTTATCCTTCGTTGCTAATGTCCTGTTTCTTCTCGTGGTGATTCTCTTCTTCTGGGCTAAATCTGCATCGCTTCTTAACAGGTACTCTGTCTTTCTAGTTGACTTTTCTGGATTTTTTAGCGTTGCCTTTTGACATTCCACCCTTGTTGGCCTGTTTGGCTGGGGTAGTAACTCTTAAGGTATATGTGTATCAAAAAGGTCTACCGTTCCCTTGAAATCTCTATATTTTGTTACGGGTGGTGGGAGTGGAAATTTAGGGTACTTATACAATCTATGCATAAGCTATCAGAATATTATGTGTTTCCGCATGTGAAAGATTCTAGTTATCCTAGTTGGCGGGTAAACCATATAACCGAAACATTGTAGCATAGAGGTGGTTAGGGACACAAGATTTTTGGAGCTTATGCATTCAGACAGATTTCAGCGGTCTGAAGTTTTTTATCTAGTTTGGTTTTTCTGATAAAGTCGTCGATACATTGCCTGTCTTTGTTGTAGAGAGCTTAAAATTTAGTTTACGAACAGTTAAATCATGTTATTTCAGACCCCTTCCTCCTCTTCCTGATCTTTCGGTTTCTGAGGAAACTGTGATTAAAGCTGCTGATGTCACAAGGGAGTGGATCAACAAAATATTGTTAATTGGACGCGAAGTTGCTATTGGTGGGAACTTAAAGCGTTTCGGTCAGGTGTGTGTTGTCATGCGTATGACACTCTCTGTTTTCCAAATTCAATTTGATGTGGTAGTTCTTCGTAACCATGGAATGTTTTGACAGGTTGCTTGCGGATTATGGGTGGTGTCATTCATTGGTGGATTTTTTAATTTTCTTTCTTTGGTATATATTGGTGAGTGTCTACAGTGCTTGATTCACCCAGATGATTTCACAAGCGTTCCGCACATATAGTGATGCATATTTTAAATTTGGTTCAGGGCTTCTTCTTGGTCTATCAGTACCAGTATTATATGAAAAGTACCAAGATCAAATTGACAGCAAGTTTGTTGTGGCTTCTGGTGTGGCTCAGACTCACTATGAACAAATTCGCCAGAGAGCATTGAGAAAACTTTCAGCGGCAATGGCAATTGGCAAGGCAAAAAAGACACAGTAGATTTAGTGTAAGTTTTCTCCTCTCTAGATATGTATCATTGGTTCTTTTCAAATAAAAGTTCCAAACAAGCTTTGCACACCCCCCTCCCCCCCTATTCTTGGCTGCTTTAAATTTTAGAGAAGTTATATGCTCTTTTGTAGTTTTACTATATATTCTGTTTCCGAAGTTGATGTAATTAAAGTAGTTGTGATGTATGCTTGCCTTTTGGTGCTAGTGGTATGATGTATGTTTTGATGCCAATATTGAAAAAACATTTTACTGCCTTGTTTATCTACTTAGAATGAGGTCCCAATATTCATTATGCCCACAGAATGCCTTAGAAACTGAACGTACTCTATCTAAATAAATTCTGAACACCCAGCTTGGTATGATACCTTTCTTTTCAGACGGGGAGATAATAATGAATGATAAGTGATCAGAAGGCATGTGGTGAGTGCAATGCAAGAGCATTGGGTTATGTGAGCCTTTCATACAGTTCATTTGTAGCATGTACTTCCTCTATCCATATTTAAATTCAGCACATTCCCTTATAGCAAAAGGAGGAGTGTTTATTTATTTAGTTGGTAACAGGAAATAGTTTCCCTATTTAACAGAAGCACATAAATAGTATTCTCTTCCATTTCTGTATGATTAGAAACCAGAAAGGTAAAAGGACTCGTGCAGTGGCAGATGGGATTGGATGTTTATTTACTAGGTAACAGGTCATAGTTTTCCTACTTTAACAGACGCACTAAATAGTATTGTCTTCCATTTCCATATGATTAGAAAGGCGTAAGAACTCACGCTGAGGTAGATGGGATCGGATGGTTTGAGTGCCAACTTTTTGTTTGATACCCAGAGCAATCTCAATATGTCGTGGTGTAGCTCTTGTTGGTCACTGACTGAGCGTAGTGTATGTCAACTGCATATTTGTGCTGACTTGATCCGTGCAAAGGCTCATAACTGTTTATACCATGTTTCTTATGTATCGTGCCACTTTGACTATAACTACTATTGTGTATTTGGTGGTGTTTGTTGGCTCCCATGCCATAATTACTTTGATTTCTGTGCAGGACTTGTGTGAAGCTTATGCACGTTATTATTTGCTTTTATGGACATTAACCGTCGGGACTGCACAGACTATTATTATACCCTTAACTGGTTTTGAAGAATGATGATATTGTTTACCCTCATCTGAATCCTGATAGCCGATAGCCACTGGCTGCAAAAGGATACGGCATGCTCTGGTTGTTCCACTGTACAAAATATTATATTGTTATGGTTTTTGCCAAATAGTGTTCCCTAGTTGGTGAGCTCCTCCGGAAGGAGAGAATAGTGTTTGGGTGCTGTAAGGTTTTTCCAGACTTCGTTCGTTGTAGCCTCTAACCAGTTGGGTTGTGTTTAATTGTATTCTGACTATCAAATTTGCACTTCAAATGAAAAGAAAGGTGCCTTCCGTTTCCATATATGCATTTTGGTAATTTACATGATAGATGATCCTAACCTAGATAGATTCAAATTTGGTCCAGCAGGAACAACAATACTGCTATACCAATGTAGAACCGAGACCAAAATATTTCACTAACAATACGGGACCAAAAGATTTTACTATCCTTCCGTCATCATAAGCAACACAACGGCTATTTTTGGTGATTTTTGGGGACCAAGCAGGATCTTCTGGCTCGGTTTGACTTGTCCCTGCAATCATGAAGATCTCATTTTGGAACCAAAACTGAAGATTGAAGAAAGGTCAAGCGGTTTCTTGTTAGCTTCAACTTCTCTTCTAATTCTCTCTCTTTTTCTCTAACGCCGCGGACAACTTCCTCGGGAGCTTTCTCTACAAACTGGAGAAAACGTACAAAAGTTGTGAGGCCGTAACTCAAGGAGAGCATACAAATATGGTAATGTATAAGTGAGGTTCACCATCTCTTTTGCACCTGTAGCTATACTTGCTACATACATAACCATGTCTGTACCAGCATAACATGAAAAGCTCCTTTTATTACTCAATGCCGATGCTCAAAATATCGCACAACTGGATAATTTAACTTAGATGTGTTTCTTCGATAGTTTCTAGATTTCACTACTGTTTTAGGGTAAAACAAGTGACTAGACAGTCATCAAGTATCAGACTATGAGTATAGATGAATAAGGAGATGATGGAGAAAAATATCGACCATTTCTCATAGGAAACGGTTTTGTATTACATGCCTATCTGTCTGCTAATTTTTCTCCATCTATTAATCACATACAACAGAATTGAGAAACTTAGCTTCCGCAACTCTCATGCTTGTTTGGGAGAGAATATGGTGTGGAGAGAGTAAGAACAAAATACTTACAATAGATGAACTCAGGCGAGCTCTTACTCCGGCGTATTCATCTTTTACAAGGCGTTTGGAAATGCGGTCTACCTCAGCAGAGATATCCACCATATCAGCAAGTGGAAGATACGCCTCGAGACCTTCACTGCCAATGACATGCACACATTCATTGGCACCACCTGAAATAAACTCAGGTAAATTCACCAAAGTTAAAACAGATAATCAGAGAGAGGAAAACAAATAAAATATAAAGAAAGGTCCAGAAAAGATGTGGGAAACAAGATAAATTCAAATATCCAATTTATTTACCGGGAATTGACTCGGAAAAATTGACCTGCTGCGAGTCCAATCTGGAAAGGAGAGCAAGAATATCCCTTTCTCTCTGCATCAATAAACAAGATGATTTTTTGACATCAAATCATAAAAACCAGTGACTACTGTTTTTCTTAATGGATTATGGATGCTATCCAGGCATTATTATTGATTTTGGGAAACTCTATCAGTAGAATTACAGACAGAAGTACAGAACTAAAGAAGGGACTTGAGAGTTTCAGGCAAGAGTACATTCTACATTATAGCATTCTGCAGAAGGTCCAACACCTTAAATCTAATAATATGAGGCTAAAGTAAGTCGTGAAAACCATTGATATCCCTCCCCTCTTCAAAACACTCCCGGTTATTTGATGAATGATGGGAAGCAGTAAACTAATTACAAGAAACGATGACAACTACCTCGGAGTCTTTATTCCAATGTGGGGTTGTTTACATTGATCACATCTCGCTATCAAGACACATTGTATCGTTCATATATGACTATATCATGTCTTTTCAGGTCCTCCTTTTCTTTTAATTTGTTTTTATGGTTCTCTATTTTCAACACAAACTCTCATGATGAGATATCCGTCTATAGTAGCTTGCCTATCTATAGGTAAGCAGTAAGAAGCAACTGCATTAGGATGACAGTTTGCGTAACACTTTTATCAAACTACTTTGATAAGGTCATGTATAAAATTCTATAAAGCAGAATTAAAACAAAATAACACAATAAATACACAAGTTACAGAAAAGACTCAGGAACTTACTGATATGTACTCAAGTACTTCTGGACTTGCAACTATGATAGCAGATATTTTCTTTGCTGGCTCGACAGAGTATTCAGCTCGAACATTTCTAATAGCTTTGGTCTGAACTCCACAAAGAAGGGTAAATCACTAACCATCATGCATAAATTGTGTCCCCATGGCCATCAAAGCTTTAGTGTCGTGGATATGAATTTATGTGAAGGAAATATAGAACAGAACTTACCAGAGCCTGTAGGTTCTCAAACTGTTTAATGGATTCCATTTTCCTAGGAAGTGAACTCGATGGCCAAGAAGACATCATAAGAGCTTCCTCTTGAAAGGACAGTGCCTATGAAGTTAAACAGGAGGTCAGACAATACAGTTGAATAAAATATCAGGAAAAACATTAAATAACATCGACACTTCACCCGAACTGGTACGGATGAGAGTAAAGGAAGGAATCATCCAATTTGAAACCACAAGTACAGGATACCTCATGCCACCAATACCTCCACTAATAATCTGATTAAAATCAAATGATTTCTCTCTATTCTGTTTTAGTTGCATTAGTCACACTATGGTGAGAGAAAGGCATGTGAAAGTCAGATACCTTGACTGAGACACAAATATTTGATCAACATCAACTAAAGCCTACACTTGACCATGATAACCATATGCACGACACTCATATGACAACTCAAATTAAGTTGACCTAATCACGAGCATAACATGAGTTTTAAGGAAATGGGTACATGCATAAGCGAAAACAATCTGATGCGATCCTTTTCTTTTACATTTGAGTCTTTAACCCTATTCATGACTACAAACATGATCAACATGACCGAAGGCTTCCCCGCAGTGAAATGGAGATATAGTGTTTTGTCTCTTATACGCGCACATCTAGAATAGGTACAGAACTTTCTACCTCACCACATTGCAAGAAGGCTTTGTGCATGAAACAGGAGATTAGAAGTCAATAGGGATTAAAATAATTTAAGTTCCATTTGAATAAAAATCTGTGAAGATAAAACTGCACTTAGACACATAAGAGGGGGAAATTTTGGCTGCTACTAAAATGTAGACAGTAAGAAAATCTCAAATAAGTTGAATAGCAGCAATAATGTGCTAGCTATAATCTACAGCAAAGAATGACCCCAGTTTGAAAGTGTTTCCATTCCTAACAGTGAATGCGAAATAAGTAGACAATATCTTCTTTTATTTCTTCATCACCGAAAGAATTTAAAAAATTACATATAAGAAAGATTCAGTATGAGTTCTTCCAGCCATAGAGCCAACAAATTACCTGCCAGAGCTCTTCTGTCACAAATGGCATAAATGGATGTAGCAATTTCAATATATTTCCGAAAACATACAGTAGAACCCTCTGTGCTACAAGCACCCGCGACTGACTATCAGATCGATAGAGGGAAGCTTTACTAGCTTCAATGTACCTGCAAGTACATGTAGAAGTAGAAACACCTAAATCTCAGATGACTACTAAAGAGCATAGCAGTTATTCTTAGCTGTCGTCTTCCTCTCATATCAAATTTAAACTTAACTATGCCTGAACTCCTTTTAGGTTAACTGTAAATAGCCATCTATAGCTAATTGATCTTAAAGTGATGCATCATGCTCCATTAGGAGTTTGGCAACACATAATGCTTCACACGGATGACATTAGACTTTTATAGATGCGGACTGAAACATTGCTTTTCAGGTTATAAAACAACAAGCTGAAAGATGTATACACACTGCTTATATTTTCAATTAAGCATTACTTCTTATCAGCATAATAATCAACAAAGTTCCAATTACCTAAGTTCCAATAAAGTTATCATCAGCATTAAATTAAACAGATAAGAAGATAAGTATTCTTTATGTAACACAGCCCCTAATGTTCTAGAAATTGTATATAGAATCATTTAAACGTAAAATCACGTACCAATCAGCAAAATCAGCCCAAAAGAAATCGTATAATTCTCTGGCAACATCTCCAAAGAAATATTTCTCATAGCTAGTAGTCACCGAGTCAATGAGCAAATGAAGTTTCGACACCTAAAGTATCCCACCAATCAGTTAGAGGGGGGAAATTGGAGATCATCATCTAGTAGGTTTCTGGCATAAATGAGATGTTTCTTACCACCCAACATTCAGCCAAAGGTAGTTCCAGTACAGACTCAATAGTATCAAACTGCATAAGAGATAAACAAGCCTCAGAATTATGCATATCCAGAAGAGAGCTCAAGAACTTCAGGTATATTGGAACTTCAGGTACTATGTAGCATCCAACAAATCTCTACACCCATTGCAGATCATCTATCAGCATCAAAATCCTAGTTCTGGGAAAGGAATTAGACATTCTTTTATTAATCACAAGATAATTCAAAAGTTCTCAAGGATTATTAGTCACCTAAGAGGGAGGATGGGAAGAATTGCCAAACCTTCTAGAGGCACTACAGATATTTCTGGCCACTGGACACCAACTTTTGACTTTTCAATGTCTCAAAATCTTCCCACCAGGCCAACCAAACTCTATCTAATTCCCCAATATTTGCTATCTATCCATTCCGTAAAATTTGGGTCAAAGATAGCTTTATAAGAAGAAAGGGGGAGACGGCCAGTGGTTAGGGTTTAGAGGGAATGGAAGGCCATCAACTATGGGTGTAGTGGATCTTCCTAATGCACTAGCACTAATGCAGACTGGATCTTATCACTTAAACTGATTAGAGCAACATACCCCAGTTGAAGAAGAAAAGTGAGAGATAAGTGCAACGATGCACATCAATAAAGGGATCCCTTGATGATACAAAATGCTCTATAACAATGAAGTTTTGGGGTCCATAACAAAGTTCATGACGACAAAATTGTTTATGGTGATGGGATTTTAAGCTTCAATAAAAAAGGATGGAGCAGTATGAAACCAAAGATACAAGTTTCAGTATCAGTCATTTATAATAAAGAAACCAGTTCCAGCTGCTCTTAAAATTCTTCCTATGACATAAATTTAATAATATGCAGACCTTTTGAGCCTTTAAAGCCTCCCAAGAAGACTTATCACTCTCAGAAGGCAAGTTTTGCAGTATGAACTTGCCAGCATTCCATAGTTTGTTGGTAAATGCCTTGTTAGATGCCAGCCTCTCGGTTGATAAGTTTAAATCCTGCCAAAGATCAGACATCATCCTTCACATCAAGCAATTATATTACAACATAAGCAACCACTAAATCACTTGCGCAATTTTCTAGGGAGTATGCAATGTGGAGCATGATTATCTTTACAAGTTTCTGACAGAAGACAAACCTGACCAGGAGTTCCTAAGGAAAGAGTAAATCGTAATGCATCAGTGCCAAAGTCTTTAATTGTATCAAGTGGATCTATGACGTTTCCCAGTGATTTTGACATTTTCCGACCCTGAAATAGGTGAGAAGTCAAAGTTTTAGAGAGCACTGGACATTGGACAAAGGACCAAATTTTTATTAAGAAAAAAAAAGGGGGAAAGTGGATCTGTGACAATTCCCTTTTCCAAAAAATGTGATGTTTATTTGAATTATGAATCAATCCACTATTTCAATCAGAAGAATGTTGTTCTGTGCTTGGAATTTTCAAATTAAGTTCAGGTTTCAAAATATAATATTTCTATACTTGTCAGTTTCACATGATTTATGCACTTCTCATACTCCCTGGGCTGATTGAAGATTCAAATCAATGCTGCTAGAACCACTCGACCAGTAAAGAGGATAAATCATTTGACTTTTATATCAGCATCATTTGACTACTCATTGTTTCAATCACCAAAATTTTCTCAGTTCTGGCTGTTTCCCGACAGCGGTAATCATATTTCACAGATATTACTAAATACATCTTTATGCAACTCAGCCTTTATCCCGCTGTGTGGTCAGCTAAAAATATTCCAGAACATTTTTAATTCAAATTTAAGAGAAAGAACTTTCTACTAAGTGTTCTGCAAAACTTCCATCAGATATCTCACCTAAGTTCCAACATCAGGAACCTCAATTATTAAGAAACTGAGTTATTAGAACCTGTTGTTGGGATAGCAAAGAAGAGCATCGAGCAAGGAAATGATTATATGACCGTGTCAAACACAACTAAACAAATGCTGATGGTAATGTAAGAGAATAAAATCATTTACAGGAAGAGCGAGGCGAGAGTAGCATAAAAACAGCTTAAGGAACATCATCTATTAATGCATAATGCAATGATAAACAGATATTCTTAACTTGAGTGTCACGAATAAGTCCATGCAAATAAACATTCTTGAATGGAACTGTCCCAGTAAACTCAAGCCCCATCATCACCATTCTGGCAACCCAGAAGAACAATATGTCATGCCTGTTCAGAAACACACCAGGTCAATAGATTCTAGGAGAATAATTATGTGGCACATTGACAAAAACATGTAATGCCTGTTAAAGAGATCACAAGCTCAAGTGCAAAAGGAAGAATAAAAGAAACGGTTCCAGTAGCAGACCTCACTGGAAAGAAAAATTAGCTTCTTGACAAAAATCCCAAACTATGATTGCTATGTCCAAACTATCGACAATACAATGCAAACCATAGGTACAGAAATGCCACAAATTAACAAGAAAAAACAGAAAACAAACTGCAAGCATGCCACATGAAGTTGGACCACTGGTCTTCTTAACTGTCTTATCAGTTAGCACCTCTTGCTTTTGTGCTCCATCCAAAAACCAACAAAACAATACCAACAGATGCAATATATCAAGACTTGAGGATAGACATTTGAATTTCTTGACAATACTTTTTGGCCTCAACAAGACAATGTGAAATAATATTTGAAATGAACTCAAAAATTTCCTCAAATAAAAGGTTGAGTTTTCTCAGCAAAGCAGAAATTAGATTAGGTTGATCATAACCTTGTCAGGCCCCACCATAAAATCATACTAGGAAAAAAAAATCAGTACCCAGTTTCCAAAGTTGATGTGGGATAAAATTGCTTGAGATCTTCTGCTGACATGTCTGGCCAGCCAAGAGTACTGAAGGGCCAGAGGGAACTAAAAAAAATACAAGAATATTTTAGTCAGATCATACTGCAGATATGCATTAATCATTTCTTTTCTAATGT
This sequence comes from Rubia occidens, assembly GCA_032360425.1. Taxonomy (NCBI): domain Eukaryota; kingdom Viridiplantae; phylum Streptophyta; class Magnoliopsida; order Gentianales; family Rubiaceae; genus Rubia; species Rubia occidens. Next base: position 1,704,304 of record JAUOBV010000003.1, read on the forward strand.
ACAATGAAAGACTAGAACATCATTTTTGCAGCAGATAGAAAAGATACACATCACTAGGATCAATAAATGAGGCAACCTACTGGACTTGGTCATTAACCTTATTTCCCCTGTTTTAACATTTGATATTCTGACAGAATTTCATCGGTTAAATATAAACATTTCAAAGGGGTTACTACGATGTTATGTTTTTCAATATCAAGATATCTGCACAGCTTATGACACACTTGTCTAGTAGATTCTGTGTTACTGTTCCTCACTTGTCGTGGTTTATCTTTCACGAAGAATTGTATCTACATAAATAAACTCATACTCTCAAGTCTGCATCATGATTGTTGAGCATCAAAAAGCATAACAGAATGCATGGAAATGACAGGTCATAAAAGAGGTAGGTATCTTTGAAAAACCTCGGTAAACAGAACAGGAAGCTGCATTTCTGGTTTCAAATGTTTTACAGAATCATTATGCCGGTAGAGCATACTATGCTCCTTTAATCCATATAATCATATTGATGAAGCACAAAAATAATTCTAAACAGAGTCTCCTGTTACATTCAATTCAATTTTAACTTGACATTTGATAAGAATTACCAAAACGATCGCACCTAAAAGTTACCTCACCACACAAAAGCAACACTAAATATAATAAATGTAGCTCTTTGTAACTTATAATTTGAAGCTTAATATAAGAATATTTCTTACAAAAATTCCTCCAATGCGAATAAAAAAGTGGACAAGAAATAAGAAAGGTTTTTGAGATCTTAAAATACAAAGTACACTTAGGAGCTTCCACCAACCTTGAAAACCAAGTGTCGAGAACATCTGGATCCTGATATATTTCAACATTTTTCCCATACTTTGTGCAAGCTTGGCTGAGAGCCTCTTCAGCATTCCTAGCAACTATATACTCCTCTTCAGGATTTTCACCAACTACATACCAAACAGGAATACGGTGTCCCCACCACAGTTGTCGGCTAATACACCAGTCCTTGATATTGGATAGCCAGTGATTATATATCTTGAGTCACCAAATAGAAAGGTTAAAATGTATAAATAACAGGATATAGACATTAACAGGATTAATGATGGACGGCTGAATGCCAGCAATACAATGATGCCCTAAACAAAGTAACCATTCTAACTAATGCTAAAGACTGGCCTATACCTATAGCTCCTGAGATGCCTTTTGCCTTCATGAGACAAATTCAATGGAGATTACATCTGAGATTAATTTCCAGGAATTGGAGATACTACTACTTTCAATGCACTTTAAAAAATCCATTTTAAGCAACATACAGATGCCATATCAAAAGCACACACACCAAAAAGGTGAAATTATAGAAAAAGGGAAGCGTATGCGGCAAACATCAAGAAGAAGATATAACAAATTGACACACCTTCTCGAATCTCTCCGGCATGATATTTAATTCTCCTTCTTTAACTGCTTCTAGTGCTTTTTCAGCTAAAGGCTCCATTGTCACGAACCACTGCTTACTTATGAGAGGCTCTATAATCTGATTAGAAAACAACGATAATCTGATTAGAAAACAACGATACATTACTGAGGCTAGTTCAGGAACTGCTTTAATCACTTGGGACTTAGCCTACAAAATGAACACAATCATACCTCTCCACCACGTTGTGATCTAGGAACTCTTAAAGTGTGGTTCTCCTTTTTAACAGCCAACCCTGTCCTCTCAAGTTCTGACCAGACTTTCTTTCGTACCTCAAACCGATCAAGACCACTGGAAACCAAAGTGTAATTCCAAAATATTACCAATATTACCCGTGTATATAATAATAATTTGAATTAAGTGCTAAAATGACCCTGACTTTAGACTGAAAGTGCCAATATAACCCTGCAATCTCAGAAAGTGTCAATTTAACCCTAACTTATTATTGTATGTGTCAATCTAACCCTAACTTTTGGAAAATTTGTGCCGATATACCCAAAATCCCTATTTCTGGCGCAAAGTGCAATGAAGCGCTAATGGTC
>JAUOBV010000003.1:1713865-1725437 GCA_032360425.1 Rubia occidens
TTCGACTACACGTGAGTGTGACCTGATCATGGATTCCATGTCTTGGTTCAAATTACATTGTCTTGCTAATAATATCATCAACTGAACCTTGCAGATTTTTTTGTGCCCTTGAACCAGAACCACATATAAGGTCCTCTTGGGCTGTCAGAATGCGGGATCTCTTAAAACCAGATGGAGAGTTGATGACTCTGATGTTTCCGGTTTGCCTCTCAGTATTACATTGATAATGTATCCTTTATGTTTATATGCTATTTAGGTGATGTAAATGTAAAAGTCCAATAATTGGTAGCTGCAAAAGTCTAATTACATTGGGAATCAGTTCCTTCACCTGAAAACCAATATGGTTAGAAATGTGTGAAATCTTATTTCTGATACAGATAGGAAGTTTTAGTTTCTTGCCCTCATAAAATCCACAGCATGATGTCTCTGAAAGCATTCTTTGTATTGCCCAACTAGTTTTCTCAAGGTTGGTTTCAGAGTGTTGCTTATAGTTACCATGTATATTTTCTTTCCACAGATCAGTGATCACAATGGTGGACCCCCGTATAAAGTGTCGGTTGCTGAGTATGCCCTTAACCTTGCCATCTTAATTGAATCTTCCTGACTTTTTGAATCATGTTTATATCATTCTTGCTTCGTGTCCTTTCTTTTTCTTTAAACTATATGTGAAAATGAAATGATCGTTAATCTATAGTTATGAAGAAGTGTTGCATCCAGTTGGCTTTGAAGCAATATCGGTTGTAGACAATGAACTGGCTGTTGCAGCTCGCAAGGTAACAAGTGTCTACTTTATTGTACCTTACCTATTGTTTGGGCATCCAAGGTTGTATGCACGTTGCGTAAGGCTTGATATCACACTCTTTGCAAATAACGACACATGTCAATAAATTAGCAACCTTATGGAAAGTGTCAACAAAAGAAGATTCTACAGAGATTAGAGATTTTTTTTGCCTTCGTATAACCTTGTTGCCTGATTTCTTGACAGGGAGCAGAAAAGGTTGGGAGGTGGAAAAGAACCTCCTGCGTGTCATCCTTGTGATCATCATCCTAATACCCAGCAGAAGTGTTGATTTTAATAGTTCTTGAAAAGGTTAAACTTATTTTACTGTATCCAAAAGAGCGAGTAATATTTTCAGTACAAAACTGCTGATTACTAATTTAACAGTGCTATAATAAAGTTGATATCAGAAATGCTTTTTCTGGGTTTTTTGAATATGGTTCTCATTCTTTTCATTATTCACCAATCCGTTTGATATATTGTTAAAGTTACAATAGGTCATGGCCTCGGGCATTGATAAAATAGGTCATTTTAATACTCCGCTTCGACCTTGAAAATTTTGAAAAATAACAAAAAGGGTCTCCCAACCATTTTAATGCCCATACATCTATTTTTGCAAGTATAATGGTGAATTTTTGAACGAATGGGAACAAACTCGAACAATTCGAACCATAGGGACCAAAAGGAGAATTTTTCGAGGTAAACCAAATAATTGAAAAGCTGTTACAAAAGTTTCAAGAAGATTATGAAAGAAAGAAAAAATTCCTACATCCCAGGAGACAGGACCATGAATCACACCAGTGTACCTCGGAAAACCCGAACAGAAAAAAAATGGCAATGAATAATTGCAGTCCTTACAATCCCAGAACCAACCGCCTGATTTCCCGCGCTCCATGCAATGCAATGGCATGTTTCTAGATATCCCTATTTGGTGGGAATTTGACATTTTCTCTTTCCTCTCTTTTTTGGTTTTGTTTTACTTTTCATCCAAATCCAATCTCAATCTCTGCATGCATGTTTTCTTGAAAGCATACCATCTTTAGAAAATCAGGGAGGGAAAATGGAGGATCAGAACTTGGAGGAAGATGACAGAAATGCCCTGGCTGGGCTCTCCACCGGGCCACCCCCGAGGAAGGCTCATTCCTACAGCCAGCAGCTGCGCTCCAACACCGGGACCCACCACAAGAAGAACCGCCAGATGAGGAAGCACAGTCTTGATGATGCCAAGACCATCAACATTGGTAGTGGCAACACTTATGGCTATTTTCTTGATCATGCCTCCGATGATGATGATGATGATTTCTACCCTTACTCCACCACCACCACGGGCGGTGTTGTGGGTGGCGGCGGTGGTGATCATAGTTATGTTATTAATCAGAGGATGGATGGGATGCCGGTTGGGGATGGGAGTGGGAGCTCTCAGGATTCAGGCCATAATCAGCAGCCGATGCCGGAGTTTATTGGGGCTGGTGGTGGTGTTGGGATCTTTAAAGTGCCTACAAGGGCTGCGGTGCACCCTGGCCGCCCTCCTTGCGTTGAGCTCAGGCCACATCCTCTCAGGGAAACTCAGGTAGGTGGATGTCATCTACCCCAAATTATGTTATTCATCCATTTATTGAACTATTTGTTTAACAATTTATTACAAAAAGAAAAGCAAATCTTTTTATCATTCAAATGAGAATTGCTGATACAAGTGTTGTATAGACCATATGATCATGTAGAAACGGTTGAAAATATATAATCTAATTCAGACCTATGTGTGCTACACTATACATGATTAGTGTTATGCTTTTGTGATTGAAATGTGACTTGTGATTAGTCCTTCATCTCATCCATTTATTGAACTGCGTACATTATTGATTTTTTGCTTTTGTGATCGAAATGGATGAAGTAGTTTTCAGCATTGTACATATACATTGATTAGAAAGCTGAATGTGATGTGTGATGAGTCCTTGATAAAGGCCTAGATGCAGGTTTTCGTTCATTATTCTTGGATACATTGCGTGTATCGTGTTTTGAGTAGATTGTTTAGGGTGCATTTGATTGCTTCTCATTGGCATATGGTATAATTGAGAAGAAACTAGTTATCTCACTTTGTTACATAAGTCTTGCTTCCCATAATAAGGAAATGGATCTTATCTTTGTCACATTAATCCCACTCACAGTCAAGTTCTTCAACTAACTATTGCATAGTCGATGTATTGAGCAGGTTGTAATACTCATGTTTGATGTTTGTGTATTATTTATCTTTTTTAGTATCAGATCTTTATATAAGTGAATATCTGTCTCATTTTGCAGGTAGGGAAGTACTTAAGAACCATTGCTTCTACGGATACAGAACTATGGGGAGGTCAAGAATGTGGTGTTCGAGTTTGGAAACTATCAGATGCTTACAAGGCAGGATGTGGTGTAGGAGGAAGAGCAAGGAGGGGGGATGAGGATGCTGCACCATTTTCTGAGTCGGTAAATACTCCGCCTGCATTCTGTCTAATGGTTGATCCCGGAACCAAGCTTGTTTGGAGTGGCCATAAGGACGGGAAAATCAGGTCTTGGAAGATGGACCAGCCACATACCGATGACAATCCTTTCAAGGAAGGTCTTTCTTGGCAGGCTCACCGCGGTCCAGTTCTTTCCATGGCAATGTCTTCTTATGGTAAGTTTTATCAATCCTAAAAATGTGATGTTACTAATGTGATGTTACTAAGACTTAGGTTTTCTTCTTTTGACTTAGCTAATTCAGTTCTGTCGAAACTAACAGGACCTTAACTGGATTAAAACTATATTTTTCCTGTAAGCATGGTGAAATACAGAAATAGTATTGCCATTGGGCCAATGATTTGTCTAACGAGTGAACAGTATATTTGATGTATTTTGTGTCCATGCTACTGAGAATTGTGTTGGCAATCTGTTGTTTTTTTTGTTCAGGTGATATATGGTCGGGCTCTGAGGGCGGTGTCATCAAATTATGGCCATGGGAATCGGTTGAAAAATCTCTGTCACTATCTCCAGAAGAGAGGCATATGGCTGCTTTATTGGTTGAGAGATCAGCAGTTGATCTTAGAAGCCAGGTCACAGTGAATGGTGTTTGCAACATTTCTTCTTCAGATGTGAAGTTTATGTTATCCGATAACACGAGAGCTAGGATTTGGGCAGCAGGGTCTCTGTCATTTTCGTTGTGGTATGCTTTTCTCGCTGTTTCTGTACGTGTGACTATTGAATTCTCAAGTGTAGTGGCAGTTGTCCAATATTTGAATCCTAATTTTATTTGTAGCTGTCTAAATGTAGGGATGCTCGCACGCGGGAGCTTATTAAAGTGTTCAACATAGAAGGCCAGATTGAGAATCGAGCAGATATGCCTACAGGACAAGAGCAAGCAGTTGAAGATGATATGAATGTTAAGTTTGTATCAAAATCTAAGAAGGAAAAGTCCAACCAAAGCTTCTTGCAGAGGTCGCGAAATGCCATCATGGGAGCAGCAGATGCTGTTCGTCGCGTGGCATCCAAAGGGGCGGGGGCTTTTGCCGAAGACAATAAGAAAACAGAAGCTCTGATGATTGCAACAGATGGAGTGATCTGGAGTGGATGTTCAAGCGGTTTGATTATTCAGTGGGATGGAAATGGCAACCGCTCTCAGGATTTCCTTCACCATGCTGGTGCTGTTCTGAGTCTTTGCTCTTATGGCTCGCGAGTTTGGGTTGGTTATGTAAGTGGCAAGGTTCAAATTCTGGACCTTGAAGGAAATCTGCTTGCGAGTTGGGTGGCGCACAATGGCCCCGTGGTTGACCTTGTAGTCGGAAATGGTTACATCTACAGCATGGCAACTCATGGTGGAATACGCGGATGGAGCATTGCTTCTCCAGGTCCAATTGATAATATATTACGACCTGAATTAGCTCAGAAAGAACAGATGTACACAACACGCGAAAACATAAAGATTTTAATTGGTACTTGGAATGTTAGCCAAGGGAGGGCCTCTCAGGAAGCATTGTCAGCCTGGTTAGGTTCTGCAGTGTCAGATGTTGGCATCGTAGTCGTGGGATTACAGGAAGTTGAAATGGGTGCCGGTTTTCTTGCAATGTCTGCAGCAAAAGAAACAGTAAGTTTACAAAACAAGAAATCCCAACATCTATTTTGCTTGCAGTTTTCACAGTTACCGCTGTTTGTATTGTAGGTAGGACTCGAAGGAAGCTCTATAGGACTATGGTGGCAGGATGCAATAGGAAAGACCTTAGATGAAGGTTCAGCTTTTGAGCGTGTAGGCTCGAGGCAGCTGGCCGCCTTGCTAATAGCAATCTGGTAAGTGTTTGCTCAGGGAGATCACCAACAAGTTCTAGTTTGGAAAATATGCAGGTTGATGTAATGTCGATAGATTTTGTCTGTTCAGTAATTGTACCAAATTGTGATGCGTCTACTCCTTCTGTTTGTGCATGCTGTTTATACAGGGTGAGGAAGTCTCTCAGAACACACGTTGGGGACCTTGACGTGGGAGCAGTGGCGTGTGGCTTAGGCCGTGCAATTGGTAATAAGGTAGTTGTTCATTCTTCACAAATGCTGACCACCTGTTGAATGTAGTTTGTTGATGATAATTCATGATTTTCAGAAATCAACTCACACGAAAGATCGAGAACTATGATCTTAAGGTCAATGATGCAAAGATATCTGATTCATTTCCATAGTGTTTTTTTTTCTCCTCTTTGTTAAAGGACGAGACATTACATTTATTAGTCTGTTTTCGCTACCTATTGTGATTGTATTTTTTTCTGTCTGATCCGGAGATGCTTGAGTTCTTGATGAAAGTCGAAAAGAGAAAGAGGATGGATATGATGTTTGTTGACTTATGCAGGGAGGCGTAGGATTGAGGTTGAGAGTATTCGACCGCATAATGTGCTTTGCGAACTGTCACCTTGCTGCACATTTGGAAGCAGTGAATCGGCGCAATGCAGATTTTGACCATATATTTCGATCCATGGCTTTTAGCCGCTCTTCTAACCTTCTAAACAATGCTGCTGGTATGCTGCCGCTCCTGTTTTTGTGTTGCTCTCTTATATTCTCCACATATTTATTTTGGCTGCTTTACTCTTCTGGCTTTCCATTCGCCCTTTCTCTCGCAGCTGGTGTCTCCACTGCTTCCCAGACCGTGAAAGCTGCAAATGTATGATCAGATCCTACTATTACTCTTGCAACCACTACATGTGTTTGTTGAGGCTGCTCATTTGTGTTGTACGTGTGTTTTTTTATCTCAGAATACTGGAAATACGCCCGAAGATGGGAAACCTGATCTTGCTGATGCTGATTTGGTTATGTTTACCGGGGATTTCAACTATCGCCTATTCGGGATATCCTATGATGAAGCAAGAGACTTTGTTTCGCAAAGAAGCTTCGACTGGCTTCGTGAAAAAGATCAGCTGAGAAACGAGATGAAAGCTGGTAAAGTTTTCCAAGGAATGCGCGAGGCGCTCATCAGGTTCCCTCCTACCTACAAGTTTGAAAGGGGAAAGCCTGGCCTAGGAGGTAAGACCACGAAAATCACCAAGTTTAGGCCTACTTTTTTGCGCTGATAACACGTGCTGTTAATCATCATCTTCAGGGTATGATTCTGGAGAGAAAAAGCGTATTCCCGCATGGTGCGATAGGGTGCTATATAGAGACAATCGCATGTCGCCAGCAGAGGAATGCAGCCTCGAGTGTCCAGTTGTTGCTTCTGTTGTAATGTAGGTTCCCTAACCAACTTGTTTCACCTTAAATTTCGAACCTCTTAGTTCTTCATGTCTCCTACGTTGTTTGCAGGTATGAGGCGATCATGGAGGTAGTGGAGAGCGATCACAAGCCCGTGCGCTGTAAACTCAACCTGGAAATCGCGCACGTGGACAGATCAGTACGAAGGCAGGAGTTTGGGAGAATCCTCGAGTCCAATCCTAATGTCAAGCCTTGCTTCGATGAACTGCGCAATGTTCCCGAGATTTCCCTCACTGCTGACAGGATTGTCCTCCAAAATCTAGAAACGTTTAATCTGCGAATCACCAACAAAAGCGCGAAAGACAGAGCATTCTTTCAGGTCGCATGCGAAGGCCAATCAAGTATCAAGGAGGATGAACAGCCATCAGAGTATCGTCCAAGGGGCTCCTACGGCTTCCCTCGCTGGCTCGAGGTAACATGATCGGTTGATCACTAATTTCTGCTAAACCAAAGTTCTAGCTATGAATGTGTGTTTCTTTCCCCTGCATTTGATTTTTCTTTTCATTTCTCAGATCACGCCTGCAGCAGGCATGCTAAGGCCCGAGCAAACTATTGAAATCTCAATACACCACGAGGAGCACCACGGCATGGAAGAATTTTCTGATGGGATACCACAGAGCTGGTGGTCTGAGGACACCAGAGACAAGGAAGTCATCCTGTTGATCTATGTGCGTGGAAGCAACACGCTCGACATGGGAACTCAAAAGTTGCACGTCCGCCATCACTACAGTCCCACCAACAACAGCAAGAGCACTCCTGCAGTCCAACACATCGACTCCAAAGGCTCCAAGAAATACCATGGAAATACTCATCAGAGGTCCCTACCTAAACACGGAGGAGGTAATACATCTGATGCAAATGATGATCATCGTGGTCTTCGTGGTCCTTGAGTATGAATTCATGAATCAGTGTAGGAATTTCATTAAAAGTATATAGATGAATGATATAGGCAGTTTTCTTCTTCTTCTTTTGGACCAAATTGATAGCCAGGATGCAAGTAAACTGTTGTAGTTCATAGCATCAGGATGCAAGTAAACTGTTGATAGAGCTTTGCTCTCTAGTTTCTGAAAAGTTTTCCTTCCAAGTACTGAATTTTACTGCCACTCGGGTAAAACTACTTCCTGATTTCATCTGATTAAAACGAAATCACAATGTGACGAAACACGATATGATGTAAATACTCCTGTGAAAAATAAAGGCAAAAAACCCGTGCAAGTTCTTGACTCGAGCACATGCTCTGGGACCATAGAGTAAAATGGAAGAAGAGGACTGCAGAGCTTAAATAGCTGCTATCATTATTACTTCATATGCAGATGTTAATCTGTCTTACAAGCAATACATATACCTACATGTTAATTATGTATCATACTACATGCAAACTCGGGCTTCTTTCTAGCCATCCAACACCTCTTTGCCTGAGAAGTTACATCTGATGATTTAGGAGTTATTTAAATATAGGCAACTCTAACCTTCCTCCCACAAATACAATACTCGGGTTCCAGTGGTCTTCAGATTCTGCATCCTCTTCAGCTTCTGTATCTATGGTTCGCTTCACGTGGAATGGGACAAGTCTAAACTGCATACATCCTCTTATATTGTTCATTGCAGTACTCAGAATCAGACATTACTGACATAGAAAAGGAGCGAGACAATGTCTCGGCTTTTCGTATGTTCCTCATCTTGGAGTCTTCAATCCTGTGCTGAACCACACAGTAGCACATAGAGCCAATTGTAGCGAGCATTATGGTGCTACCAATCACAGTAGCATAGATTGCGAGCCATCTTTCATGGGGCCCGACCACCACATATGTGAGGGATATAAAAGCGATGGAAATGAAAAGGCAAGCTGACCACATGAGCTTGTTTATCACGAACATGAGTTGCTTCTTTGCCTTCTGTTCTATCACAACGAGGGATGTCTGAACCACCACAACAGCCAGGGAGATGAATAAGGCCACACTGTCAAAAAGGATGAAGATAATGAACGCTGCGTCTTTTGCTATATGTGCTTGCCCGAGCGTAAATCCTTTTGTTTTTTCCTCGACATATTGACCAGGTACCGTGAAGATGGCTGCAAAAGCAACCGTAGCAATAAGGACTGCAACGACAGTTGCAGAGTTAATGGCATTGTTGAGTCCACTGATATGGAGCTTCTTCACTTTCTTTGCAATCTTTCTTACTCTGAACCCTGTCTGACGTGTTTGTTGCAGCTGAGACTGCACGTCGTGCTTTATGTCGCTAACAGTTTGTTTCAGTTGCTTTGCAGCATTTGGTGGTTTTCCGTGATCCTTAGAATGAACAGCTCCGGCCTCTTTTAATAGAGTATCAATTTCAGGCAGGCTAAGCTTTTCAGAAATATCAAGAGGGCTCTCTCCCGCTTTGTTCATCGCATTAATGTCAATTCCTTCACTCGATATTAGGCACTGTACAATCTGAACACACCATATGACCAAGATAAACAACGCATTAAGATGAAACAGCAACCAAATTTTTTAAAAAAAACAAAAAACAGACTGAGAAAATTTAGTGTATGAGGCGTAATTACACAGAAAAAATTAATACCTGAGGGCGACCCTTCCTAATGGCAATATGAAGTGCGGTGTTTCCCTTGTTATCTTCCAAGTTCAAGACAGAAGCATCCGGTTTAATCAACTCCTGAACAATGTCCACATTTTGCCCCTTCACGGCCATGTGCAATGCGGTTTGGCCTTTCTTATCGGTCCTGAAACCTATACTAGGATCTTTGCTCAGGAGCAATTTAACAACTTCCAAGTGGCCCATTCTTGCTGCAGTATGGAGAGTAGTCTTGCCATTGTTGCGTGCTATCTTTGCAACGTTAGGATCAATATCCAAAAGAAGATTGACAATATCAACGTGTCCCTGAGCAGCGGCTGTGTGCAAGGCGGTTGTATTGGATGAATCTGTGGTCATGTTCAAGTTGGGGAAAAACCGTAGAAGTTCCTTTAGAACCTCTGCAATGAGATGCAGAAAAAAAAGCAGTTAGGTAATATGAAGGTAATATCGAGCTGCAACAAATCAATGGAAACACCATATACCAAATAGCCCCGGGGCTAAACTGACATCTGTCACATACTGCCCAAATTGTTGCCCAAAAGTTTTCAACAACTCCAAGAACCTGATGATATATGGTCTATATTCCTATTCAAACACAATCTTAAGTCACTCTGCAAGATATAAATTTGTGGCGTGCAACTTCAAGTTTAATCATCAAGAGTTCTTTGCCAAAAGAGACTTTATTCTAGGATATCTGTACAGTTAGATGGTCAAATTCATCGGTCCTAACAATAAATGAAGCGAATAGTAGTTCAATTTAACTTTGTCAAAACATTGCATGGTAACTTTGTTAAAACATTGCATGGTTGTAAACAAATGACACAAAAGTTCAGCCATCATTCTTCAAAGTGATTATTTCCTGCTCTACTCATTGTTTAAATGAAACACAATTACATACACTCAAAAAAATTCCAACGAACAATCAATACACTGCAATGGAGAATAGAAGCTCAGACAGTCAGAAGGAATGGCATGACTATAATCTAGCATATAGAAAAGCAAATCACCATCACTAATCGATCCATAGATAACAGTCTAGTGCAACCACTCAATAGAGAAAATTTTAGAACTCTGTCGTACTAAATGAGTAGTAACCATGGCAGAAATGGTTTTTCAAATCTGCTGAACAACATATGAATTAAAAAGAGGGCAAGGGAGAGGTGCATTTTAAAGTCAATCTCTTGAAGTTTACAGCTACTAATCTTTCAGCTGAAACATAATCAAGGATAATCACAGCATTCCGCAGTATGATCCATAACTGCAACGGAAGACAGAAGAGTGTATACAGTTGGAGGGCTCATAACGACCATGATCAAGCACTAACCGATAGTCTTGTGCAATCACTGAGTAGAGTATATTTAGCTTTTCTCATACTAACAGAGCACTTTCATAATTAAAATTGGATTTACAAATCGTGCCTAACATGTGCAATTAAAATAACAACACACCTTCTCTTAGATGAGAGGGAAAAGGAAATGATGCTCACCAATATGACCCTGCTTGGCAGCAACGTGGAATGAATCAAAACCATTGTTCGCGACAATGGAGGCAGTTTCAACATCCAAATGCTTCAATAACTCTCCAACAACCAAGGTATGGCCATTCTCCGCCGCGACAAACAAAGCAGTCTCACCCTCCTGGTTCTGTTTAGACAACATCTCCTTTATAACATTGCCTTCGCATTTCTGAATAATGTCCCTAAGCTTACTCAAATTCCCGGTTCTTGCAGCAAGATGAAGAGGGGTATCCCCCCTTTTCCCGGGCGAATCTTTTCCCCTTTTCTTCTCACCACTGCCACCACCACCAAAGCTCATCTGCCTTTCCATGGCTATCCTGAAACTCTTCTGCTTCTCAATTATTCCAATAAAGCTCTTCTGCTTCTCCATCACCACCCCAGCCCGAGAACTCTGTGGCTTCTCAATCACCCCATGAAAACTCGGATGTTTCTCCATTCTTTTCGGCCTAAAACTATTCTGCTTCTCCATGATCACACCGAAAACTCCCAAGCAAATATCAAGTAAATCGTGGGAAAATGAAAACTAACCTATTCCTAGTTAACTACTCAACACCTTTTTCGCCATCACCAGAGCCAGTTCAAGAGATTACCCTAAAAAATTCCCATCAAGATTACTAATAATCTAGTAATACACCATCAAGATGCGAACTTTTCAAAACCCATAAAATTAAAAACCTCCAAGAACAAAACTTTATCAAAGATTGATGATCATACCCGTGAATCAACAAAACCCAGAAGCTGAAATGAAGAAAACCCGAGATACAAACCTTCCACAATGGCCCCCAAGAACACAACCCAGAAGACAAAATCAAGATTACCTCAGAATCAAGGCCACCCCAGATATAAATTGCTTAAAACTGGAGGATCGCAGAAGGGGACAAAATCAGGCAAACATACCCACATGCGTGTCGCACAGTGATAGAGTACCGAAAAGGAAAAAGAGAGAAGAGAAAGTTGACACTGCCATT
>JAUOBV010000003.1:1973727-1987837 GCA_032360425.1 Rubia occidens
GCGGTTCGGTCTATAAACACAGATAAGTAATCGAGTATCAAGTAATCGAGTATCATGTAATCCAAGTTTGACAAGGCAAAATAAATTACAAGCCGGTTATCCACATAAAACATCAGGGCAATTAATTCACTTAGTTTCACAATAATTAAGAATAGTGTGATAAAGTACGCACCGTGCTTAATTAGTATGAGAATAAATAATATGCATGAATAAAACCTAATATTATTGAACATTTCACATAACATGCAAAACTCCAAACTAACATATTTAAATTTATCAGGCATAAAATAACATATAATAATGCTTTTCAATTCAATTTGTGATAGGACGATGAAAACACACATTGACAGAAGGTAGTCTCGTTTGTAATTTCCACAACTCCGTCATTCCTATCCGTATGCTAATTTTCCCCGTATGTTTATTTGTACGGGAGGTGATTTATTCGGAACGAATTCCGAAGAAACCAATTTTCCCGTCTATTTTATATTACTCGGCAGGCAGAAGGCTTACCGTCTTATAGCTCTCAATTGCATCGGGAGAACCACGTGTCCCCTGTTACCAAATTAAAGGCTTATTCAGCCATGGGAATTTTGTATCCTTGGGACACGTCCCTTGTGCCCCATTTCTTTTGCATTTTCTTTTCTTTTTATTCTTTTCTTCTTTTTTCTCTTTTTTTGTTAAAAAATTTACTCTCTATTATTATAAATTTATATTTACTATTTACTTTGTTTTGTACTATTTATTTATCTATTTATTTTACGATGGGTAGACAATTGATACTATATGAATTTCAATTGTAATTTCGACATCGTAAAATTTTATACATATTTTCTGATAATGTTGTATTAGTTATAGAATTTCAACATAATCTATTATATAACTAATATCTATTTAATTATAAGCTCAAAGTATTATTTCTTACTTGATTAAATATTTATATCACAATGTGCATTTCACTTCTCGTTTTCACTCCATCTTGGCTTATTATAACTCAACATCTATTTCCCTTAGTTTCCTTATCTATTTCATGAATACATATATTTATTTAACATACTAAAGAAGAATAGTAAAATAAACCAAACGTTTTACATTATTTTAAAATTCCCGTCGCTTAATTTGAAAATTTATTTCAAAGTGTCACCCAAGAAAGAAAAATAACCTAGAATCCCGATTTAAACTTATCTATTAGCTACGTACTGAATTTGTTAAGTGTGGGGGTTCACACCCTCTATGTTTCTTCTGTCATTCTTTTCTTGCTTCCTCTGTTCTCACATGCTACCCAATCATTTTCTGCAAATCTCTTTGGTTTTCGGGCATATTTTTCCGTAAGCTCTTTGTAGAACTCTCCTGACCACATCCCCCCTGTAAATCAGCCCAAAGATGATTGAAACGACAAGTCTTGAACCTGCAACCTTTCCATGACAAACCGATTATGATATTATGTGAGGCTCTCACCACTTCGCTGAGCTATACTCCCTCAGTCCCACTTTAAACTTCCTACTTTCCTTTTTAGTCTGTTCCACTAAAAACTTTCTATATCTATTCTTTCCATTTTTAGTACAAAAATTGTACCTGATTTTTTCTACTATTTTCTTACTTCCGTGTGCCATTCAAAATTCTGTGTGCCATCCCAGTTACTTTTTCCTACTATTTTTTACTTTTGTGTGCCATTCAAATTTTGTACAGTTACTTTTCCCACTATTCTGACATATCCTTAAACATTGTGCCCATTTCCTTTCGGAAGTTAAAAAAGGGACGGAGGGAGTATTGTTTAGGTCTGCAATCGTTTTGGTGAACTTCTGCTTTTGATAGAAACAACCTAAAAATAAATCTGACAACTACGCCCCGGACTTAATGCTTGCTTTTGGCAAGTCCTCATACCATGTGATCGATGTTCCTAATAAGAAAATTGGGAAGGCTTTTCAAACCAATTCAATTTCTGCATCGCAAAACCTCATACTATTGCAATATGAATGCAGGAATTCCTTCGGATCTGTGGTTCCATTCTAAATTTTCAAGTGCAAAGGAAGTTTGAAATCTTTTGGCATCTTGAAATCTCGAAGATGAGGTGCCAATGGTGATTTATCCTCCTCGTCATCTACCACTATTTCATTCAACTCATCTTTGTACATAAGACTTTCCTCCTGCCCTTGACTTGGTTTTTTATTGACCCTTGGTAATTTCGACTTGAGCGTAGTCAGAAACTGATTGTACAAGCTTTCTTTGTTCGCTTCAAGGAATGCTGCGAAAGCTTTCCTTTCCTTCTCTTAGTTCTCGTTAGGGGATTATGCTTCCTCCTCCTCATCTTCTTTATCTTCCCTATTATTTCCCTTTTCTCTGCTAGGAACACATGCTTTGTTCTGACTGGGGTTCATGCTCTTGTTGCGTCCAACCATTTGTTCTTGTGTCTTCTTGTTGTTGCTTCTCTCATTTTCTGATGAACACCATAATTTACCTAAAGGATTTTGAAACGAAAAAATTTCTTCCCCACAGTCGAGGCCAAATGGTGTGGTAATCCAAGCAAGTAAAATATTTGACGTTCACCGTTAAGTGATGTCTCCTGCAAAACAGATCCTTGAAGTGATTCCAGGGAAAATGCTCTGACGATCAAGTCAGTCTTTTTATCTTCTAGAATTAGAGTTCTTTAGTCTAGCTTTCACTTACTTGAGCCAGTGCTGCTCTCCCTGTATTTATAGCCTCTTCGAGGCTGTGATTCCACATTACTTGGGTTTGAGATCGTGGGTCGCATCGTGATCACTTTCTTTCCAGATCGTGTCTACGTGCTCAGTTTATAGCTGAACCCACGATCGCCTTGTTCCTTCTTTATTAGCTCACTATTGACCTGGACTTTTGGGCTGAATGGTCTTGGTCGTTCGTGAATCAAGATTGGGGAGGACTTTAGAAGTCAGCTGTTTCTAGCTGGGCTAGGTATACACCAATGAGTCATTGGGGATTTTTTTTCAGTTCATGATTCCAATAATTTTGATATGAGATGAGATTTTGAATTTCTAAATGGAATCTTCTTTTTTTTATTCTCTTTGTTTGATCTCATCCGGAGATGAGTTTGAAGGTGGAGGTGGGACTGTGGGAAGACGAAGGGTTTGGCTGGTTGAAGAAAACAGGGGCAAATTAAACATTTCACATTATTGAAACTAAAACTACTACTTTCTCTCTCTACAGATTTCCCTGGACAAAGAGAGTATATGCATTACGAAAGCTATGCAGCTGTTATTGCAAGGTATTAATAATTGAGGAAGTATGGCATGTTTATGCAAGGATTTTACAGCTCAGAATATTGCTAATTTCAAATATTATATAGATAATAAAAGTGTGCTATTTATCAAGAAGAAAAAAGAGAACGAAATAAGCAGATGCTCATAAATCCAGATTGACTGAGGTGTTCGTAAATAGTACCCATAAAGACGCTGCACTTTCTTCCACTTTTTCTTCATTTTTGGGAATAAAGCCTCTTCCAAAGTATCCCGTCTACGAATTATGTACAGAACCGTCATCTGTCCCAGAATATCCAATATCAACTCAACAGCAATCTTGCCAAGCAATACTCTGACAAACTTGAAGAAATAAATCATAACCTGTATCTCAACTTCATGATTCCAAAGCTTAGTTTTGATATGCTTGTTTCCTCAAATTGCCAAGAGGACCATAGTGTTTTTCACCACCATCCTCCATCTTACATTTACATCCCGTGTTGTTAAGATTTATACCACATCTAAGGCATATGCCTTTGCATGTCGGGTCACAAATTGTATCAATAGTAATTTCTACATGCAATAGATCTCTTATGGGCTTCGAAATGTCGATTTCTTTATCTTCAGGAGGAAAGAAGAGCTGATCATCAACATCTAATGAATCATCACCATCCTCTCCTTGTTCGTTATTTATAAATGTTCTGAACTTCTCTTCATCAAAAATCATACCCATATCAATTGTTTCTTGTTCTTCTATTGGTTCTTCAGACAGTAACAATGCAAAGTTAGAAAAGATACTCTTCGCAGCTGGCTCACCACACCTAAACAGCATCGAAGTAAACAACTAAGACTTTGAGGAAAAAACATGCTGCAGTAAGCATATTTTGGTTATTCAGCATATGAGAAATAAAAGAAGAATACATCAATGAAATGTGAACAAAGAGGGACCAGAGACCTAAAATTAGCAAAGAGAAGTAGTACTGGCAAAGTGCTAAATGAAGGAAAGGCTTATATCTTATACAATAGAACCTACAACGAGTGAGCAGATTATCAGTGCACGACAGAAGGCATGTTGAAAGGTACAAAACCGTAAATAACGAATGATTTTCCCCAAAGATCAACGCCGATTTCATAAGCGGCAACAAGCTACATTATGATAAAAATACCAAAGGCCAATCAAGAAGCATCAGCTTATTCAATCTATAACTTGGTACATACTTATTACCTACGGCTACCTCTAAAACCTTTTTTATATTAACCATTCCAATAACATCAAGAGTTTGACACGACTAAAGGGGCTATGATGCCTTCCATCTTACTGAAATCTTTAGCCCTTTGTTTATGACTAAATTTTCCTCAGAAAAACTGCACACTTGCATCTGTTTCCTACTATAACTGTACCTAAAATTAGTACAGAGAAAGTAGTATTGGCAAAGTGCTAAATGGAGGGCTTATATCTCATACAATAGAACTTATAATGAATTGTACTTGTGAGCAGATTAATAGTGCCCCACAGCAGCCACAGAAGGCATTTTGGAAGGCAAAAAACAGTAAAGAAAGAATAATTTTCCCCAATGACCAAAAGCGATTCTATAACTGGCAACAAGCTACAAATTAATAAAAATGCTAATGGCCAATCAAGAAGCATCAGCTTATTTAATCTATGGCTAGTTACATACTTATTAGCCATGGCTCCCTTTTAAAACAATTTTTATTTTGACCTTCCAAGAACATCAAGAGTATGACGCGACTAAAGGGGTCATGGTGCCTTCCATGTTACTGAAATCTTTTGCCTTTTGTTTGTGACTAAAATTTCCTCATAGAAACTGCACATTTGCAACAGTTTCCTACTATAACTGTATCAGATCAGAGATTAAGTTTACAAACATAACGAGCACTGTAAACTACCAACGGAGGCTAAATGAAATCTGTACTGGTCAAACTAAAATTTGAGTGAACCAAAATCAGAGTGAAGGTATTAAGAGTTGATTCCCAACAAGCAAGCTGTTCACAAGACAAACCAGCCATTCACATTATTGATGTGACTAATTTTTAGACATGGTCGTTGAAACCAGGTCACTAGGGCATTATACCTGTTGAATTTGTTCCCCTGGCAGGTGTATAGAACAAGCAAGCATATGAATACAGAGTTATAGATAAACATGCAAAGAGGGTCCCTTGTGAAGTCTATTGAATAATTCAATCTAGCAATGCCCGCTCTATGAAGTTAACAAGCATCAGATGAATAGAGAAGTTACGAAGAACTTGCAGGGCATTAATTAGCCAATTACCCTCTGAGTCAACTGAAAGGGGCAAAGTTGAAGAGTTTCCTATCAAGAACGAACAACTAAGGAGCTGCATGTATGCTTATTGTTTTTTAAAGATGCGTTGGACCATGGGAAAAGAATAACTATTATGTACCTGACTTGGAATCTAAAGAGACAATCAGTGGTATAATCAGAGTAATTGAATGTAAGCATGTTGGGGGAAAGAGTACTAATTAAATACCTATTGCAGCGAAGAGAAATGACAGATCGAACGATACCAGTGGTATAATCAGAGTAATTGAATGTAAGCAAGTTGGGGAAAGAGTACTAATTAAATACCTATTGCAGCGAAGAGAAATGACAGATCGAACGATACCATCCAATCTTAACGCTTTCTTTTTCTTTCTTGTAACATCAATCGAGATAAGAACAGGAGTGGCATCTGGATAATCTTTCACTGCATTCGTGACCCGTAATCCCAAGTCTGAAGCCCGTGATCTTGAAACACTGGTAGAAATGTTACCCAGTCCTAGCCTTTCCAGCGTGGTGCAGTATTCTATATGTGATATTGAAGCATTTCTCCTATAAATAACAGCAGCTTCCCATGGTGACCCATATTCCCCATCTTCCATTTCAACTACCTCTTCATCACTCCACTCAAAATTCTCCCCACTATCATCCCTGAACAAATCAGTATAGTTATTCCTAGCTCTCAACCTTACGGAGGTATGAAGAGGCCTATTTAATGAAGCAACACTGAAGTTCACGATCTTGTTAAATGGCTGATAATTCGAAGAGTATATATATGGAACAAAGTTCAGGGTATGGTGCAAAAGAAAATCCTTTTGGTCTTTCAAGTTGGAAAACTGAAATTGTATCTGAGGCACCGCAGATACTGATGAGAAAAGCACCATTTCTAGACCAAAATCTTATGAGGGTATGCTTTCTTATGGGTACCGAATTGTGAAACCCTGAGAAGTGTAACAGTCCTCAATGAATCAAGCCCTCTATTAGCACCTGCAAAACAATAGCTTATCAACGAAAAATAGACTAAACAAGAACTGAAAGTACAGAAGAAAACAATGATTGCTTACATAACGGCACTCTGTGCAACAACAGTACTTTGGTATAGAAATAAAGGGTTAATTTAGCAATAAATAGAAAAGAATGCACTGGGAGAAAGCCATGGACTAAGTTAGGCACATTAGTACCCAGCTTCAATTAAAGAAGCATATCAATGCTAAACCCAAGAACAATTAGTTCTAAAGAATAAAGACAAAACTCTTCAAAAACAGTGCAGATCCCAAAAACACCAAACTCAAAGGAAACGAAAATAAAATTGACAGATGTCCCTATTTGTTCAGTTGAGCATTTAGGATACCAATACACGATCAGCTATTTATTAGAACTCCAAATTTTCAAATGATACCAACCATGTACAAGAGAAATTACACTAAAATGAAGCAGTAGAAGTATATGAGAGCATTTTGGAAAAATAAGCCTACCATCCTAGAGGAAACTAACTCCTTGTTCACTTATTTTCTACTCTCTTACCAAGGTATTCCCCTAGACCAGCACCAGCATCAATTATTCTTGTGTGAGGTTTTATCTCCACCTTCAGAATATCACTCAAAACCTTGCTGATGCTTTCCTGTTCACCCACCTCGAAAAGCCTAGGTAATATTTCCATCCACGTGTCAAAATGTGGAATCTCCTTAAGCTTCAATATCTTATCCAATACTCCACAAGCTTCCTCAAACTTTCCAATGTTACAGAAACCCTTAACTAACAAATGCACCAATGAAAAATGTGGAGAAAACCCACACGACAGCATATCCTCCATATATGTTTTTGCCTTATCATACAGCCCTTGATTGCACAATCCCCCAACCAAAACACGGTACGACACCAAGTTAGGTAAGTACCAGTTGTTGCGCATGTCATGTAGCACCTTACAAGCATCAAAAGCACGTCCCTCCCGACAAAATCCCATGATAACTGTGTTGTAGTGAACTAGATCAGGATTGCATCTCTTAATCTTCATTCTGCACAAAAGCTTATAAGCCTCCTTAAGCATCTTTTTTCTACACAAACTATTTAAAAGAGTAGAATAGCTTAAAGCATCAGGAACAAATCCTTTGTTCAGCATATCCTCCAACAAGTCAACAGCCTTATTGACTTGGCTCTTCCTACAAAAGACCTGTATGAGGATTCTATATGACTCTAAATCAGGCACAACATCTCTCTTGAACATTGAGTTGAACAGAGAATATGCAACACTCAAAACTCCGTTCAAGCAAAAAGCACGCATTAGAATGTTGTATGATGTAGTGTTGGCAGGCACCCCATATGCATGAGCAGATTTCAAGAGGTCCAAAGCAGGCCGGAGGTAGTTTCTGTCAGCAACCATAATTTCAAGAATACGATTAAGGTGTTCGGGAAGAGGTTTCCTGTTGAATTTGAGAATAGTGAAAAAGAAATTCCGAGCTTCATCAGGTTGTCCAGCATCACCATAAATTTTAATGATTTGGGAGAAGAGGGTAGGGGATATGATGTAGTTTTGAGTTCTGAGGGAGGATAGGAGGGAGTGCATCATGGAAAAGTGGCCAGAGCGGCCCAGCTTGAGGATGAGGGTATGCCAAGCGGCGTATGAGTGGCGGAAATTTGGTTGTTTGGAAGCAAGGTCAAAGATTTCTTTCGCAAGAAGGGCATCAGTTTGGGATGATATTAACTTGTGGAATCTGCCACGGGAGCCAATTGACGTCTGTTGTCTACCTTTTCTACACGGTGTGTCTGGTCTTTGGTCTTTACATTGCTTGACAAACTCATTGTAGTAGGCAGCACATACTGTAAAATTCTGAGTGATTGGAATGAGGGTTTGGCGGCGGCGACAACGAGGAACGAGATACATTTTCACACATAAATCTGTTAGTGGCTGAAATACACGGGTGTGGTGCTGATTTTAGTTCACTGAAAGAGGAAACAACAGTGCCAATTCTTTCAGTAAATGCTACAAACAAATCAGATTTTACAGCATCTGAAAACCAGGCATTCGGTGAGCTCTCATATTGAAGGCAAAGGGGGAAAAAAGTAGCTCAGAAAACAGTGAGGGTGCCGGATTGTAGAGCAACTGAACTATCAAAGCAGCTTAACCAATTAAAATCAAAGGTCGGAAATGATAATTGTGAAAAGAAGAAAAGCGTTGGAAGACTCACAGTAACAGAAGCAGCAGGCCGTCGTCCCCAGAAAGAGAGTGCATCAATTTGAAGGGTTAGGGCTAGGGATAAGAAGATTATGTGGGTAGGCAGGAGGGGGCGTAGCGAGGTGATCAAATTTTCTTAATCCAAAGGCAATGATATAAACGGCTAGCGGTTTCTTTTTCTTTTTTTTAATCAATCATTCCATGGTGCTGGAAAAAAATTGTTCAGCGGCGATTACAACGAGTGAAATTGACATCCAATATAACTAGTCTCTAGCAATAACTAACATATTGCAATGATATCTAAATTACATGTCAACCAGACTGATCGTATGTACTATTCATATTAGAGACCTAATAAAAACTGTAACATCGCTTTCGGGAAAATTAACTTGCTTCCCGCGAAAATCATGACCACTTGGTAGAGAGGAGCGTATCACGCATCAATATCACTGTGCCAAACATGGATCTTCTACAACTATAGCACCACTTGATCCAACCACGATTTATGTTGCACATACTGTAAACGCCTTGAGAAACACAAATATGATGAATCCAAATTAATGGAGACCCAAAAATAAAACCACAAACAAATTTACAAACACACGATCCGAACAAGCAGATCGAGAACAATAAATCAATTTGAACAAATAAATCGAATTATCATCATGAACACAACGATCTAATTGAAGAATAAAACTAATTTGCGGAGATAAATCTCACACTTATTAAATAGTAAAACATAAACTAAAATAAACTGTTGTTCAATTGAAGAACAAGGAGGTGCGGCGATAATGGAGAGGGAGGGCGGCGAACAATACTTGGTGAATTATTGTATGTTTTTTTTGGAGGAGCAATTATCAATTGGGCACCAATTGAAAAATATATTAATATATAGTCAAGTATCAACACCAGATTTTGTAAATTAGAGTTAAGTGCTATAAATATCCTATAATTTGGTATAAATTAAGTGTCATTCTAACCATATAAAATTTAAAAGTGTAATTTTAATCCTGTTATTTGGTTGAAAGTATCAATCTAACCCTAAAAATTTGAATTTAGCTGGCAATCAATAAAATTACCATTATACCCCTGGTTTAAAAATAAAAATTTAAAAAGGACAATTTTACCCCTAAAAATCATCTTCTCTCACAAAAATTCATCCCTGAAATTTTACCAGGACACCCGCTCTCTATCTCGCTCCCCAATCGAGCAAGAATTTATAGGGTTAATTGTTGTGTGAAACTATCCGCCGATGGAGGCATGGTTAATTAATGTATTTAGCAAGAATTTGCAGGGTTAATTGTTGTGTGAAACTATCCCGCTCCCTCTCCAGTGGCGGCAGAGGCATGGTCATCTCCTCAAATGGTCGTCTCCTCTAAGCCTCCTTTTTTCACCAGCTCATATCTATCTTCAACCCATTTCACTTGCGATGGATAGAAGTAGAGAGACCAGAATGGCCGGCGACGGCAAAGGCATGGTCGTCTCCTCCATGTCTCCTTTTTGTCCCAACTCAGATATATCTCCAAACCATTTCTTCAAGCTTTTAAATTCATTTTATTGACATTTTTTGGTGTTTACAGAAAGGCAGAGCTATGGGGTTGCCGGAATCACCCCGGTCAGGAGAGCGGTTGAAGAAGGATCTCTGGGATTGGGATTGGGATTGGGATCGGGATTGGGATCGAGATATGGAGCGAGATAGAGAGTGAAAGAGGGAGCGGGAGAAGTCGAGTGTGAGTAGCACGAGAAAGAGAGGCGGCACTGGAAATAAAATGGACGAAACTCTGGATTTTGGCTGGCGGAGCAGCTGCGGCGGCGGCGATGGTGGTTTTGGAGAAGAAGAAGAAGAACCATATGGGTATTTTTGTCATTAAGTTTTAAGTTTTAAGACTAGGGGTATTTTAGTCTTCTTAGGTTTGGTCAATGTCGGAAAATGCCAGATCAATGCAGGAATAGTGCAAAAAAGGTTATATTGGCACGTTTGCTGAAAAACTTAGGGTTAGAATCACACTTTCAAATTTTACAGGGTTAGATTGATGCTTTTAGAAAGTAATAGGGTTAGATTTGTATTTTCCCCAAAAAATTATTAGGGTAAAGTGTCAATATAACCCTACCTACTTGACTAAATGCCAATATAACTCTAATACGATCTCAAAAATGTCATTTATTATATTTTCTTAGTTTAGTATTTTTAGGAGTTTAACACTATACTCTTTTTTCCACTGGATTTTTACTGAGGTAGTGTGCTCATATTTAGAATTATTTTTGAAATATTGTAATTTAGGAGTTTTGATTTGATTAGAATTAGATTCGGTAGGTTTAGATAATGTAGATTCATTTAAGAAATCATCCAATATTTGGATTGATTTACTTAGATGAATATGGTAAAAAATTTAGATTTAAATTGGGAATTGTAGTTGGATATGGGTTTAGCTTCTTAAATCTGTCATATTTCTTTCCAGTTTCTATTTGTACTGGCTGAATTTTACCCTATAAATAAAGGGGTTTGGCCGATACATTACACAACTTTTATAAATCATATATTAAGAATTTTGAGTCATTCTCATTATTTTCATTGTTTCTTAACCCTGCGGACTAGTTAAGTTTCAATCTCCTTTGTAAGCTAATCATGCGGGCTAGTTAGTTTATAAAGAACCCTTGTGATCTAAACTAGCGGCTATTTAGAGAACAAGTCAGAGTTGAGTATACCTTGTGGGTTAGACGCTGCAATTTCATGCGAACCGCCACCGGACCACCGTGCAGACCGCCGCCGGACCACCATCGACCGCCGCCAGACCGCCATCGACCACTGTCGGACCGCCATCGACCGCCGCCGGACCACTGACAGGGTTATATCAGTACATTATGAAAACTGATAGGGTTATATCAACACATTGCTAAAACTTATAGGGTTATATTAGCACATTCGTAAATGAGTAAAATTGGCTTTTTCATTAAATCCGGCCTACAGATGTCGGAATGGGAAAAATTGCACTTACATCAACTAGATAGGGTTATATCTGCACTTTCATTTA
Organism: Rubia occidens; assembly: GCA_032360425.1. Taxonomy (NCBI): domain Eukaryota; kingdom Viridiplantae; phylum Streptophyta; class Magnoliopsida; order Gentianales; family Rubiaceae; genus Rubia; species Rubia occidens. Next base: position 1,985,438 of record JAUOBV010000003.1, read on the forward strand.
TCAAAAGGTTATATTGACATTTATGTCAATTAGGTAGGGTTATAAAAGCCTTTACTCAAATTAATATTGAGCAGATCGAGTGTTGATAGAAAGTTAAATAATCATTAATTATACATGATCGATACAGTTATATAGAAATCTAATCAAAGTGATAATTCTTATTAATAATTTAAACTAAGTTAATTATAAGATTCAACTATCTTTTGAAATAATTATAAGATTCAACTCAAATATATTTAAATTGGTGTAACAATGTAGATACTCCCATTGTTTCGCTATGTTTAACTATCTTATCATTTTCGTATATTTTCTAAAATTATCACAGTTTTTTTGTGGAAAAAAAATGCACCATTCCCAACCACTCGTTAATCTTTTTATTATTTACATTCAATTCTCGTCACACATTTCAACTTGCAAAAAAAGTAATGCCTAAACCTATGTTGCCAAACGTAATGAAACATAGGGAGTATATAAAGGCAACTAGTATTTAATATAAAACTAAATCAACTTGAATGTGAGTCAAACTAATAAATTCTTCAAACATACTTATAATAATAAAGTATGATTTTTATTTATTGGAAGTCTACATACTATTTGATTACGTAAAGTCAACTTATAACAAATTTGAATACACAATATTATGCCCAAATACGTTAAAATAGTTGATTTCCTGGTAGGTGATTTGGCCATAAACTTATGTACTCCGTAATTGTAATTTTTAAGGTAAAAAGACAGGAGTTGTACATAAACTTATCTAACCACATTTACTGAGACTTTCTCACTTTATAAATCTATTGAAGTAATTAACATGACCCGACCCCGATAAAGTAATTGACATGACCCAACTAGATAGAATTATAAATCTATTGAAGTAATTAACATGACCCGACCCCAATAAAGTAATTGACATGATCCGACCCGATATCATGGACAAAACTCCAGTATAAAAAATAACACAACGGTAATTCCGCCTGAAAATAACCTGACCCAAAAAATAATCCAACCCAATCCAATATGACATACTTTGTCCCGCTCTGGCTCGACCTAATCCAAATATAAAAATACACGACATTAATCTAACTCAACAATAATCTAATCCAAAAAAAAGTTGACACAATTTAAATCGACCCAACAATACAAAATTCGACATCCAAATTGTTTTTAATCCGATGCTATAATCCAAATTGACACCTATGTATATTTGATAGCCCTGGTCCTAAGCTACCTACCATAAAATAAGTAATGTCCCAGAAGTCAGAAGCACATGTGAAATTATTGCTTTAAATTAGGAGTATACTACTTGCATTTATTTTCAGTTCCTGCCCAATCAGATAGGAGTAGTATTTTTGCGTGATTAATTTAACCTTGATCTGGATTTGATTCCTCCTTCTCATCAATCAGTACAATTAAATATTGATCTTCGCATGTTGTATCGAGCTGCTTAATTGTTTAACTGAACTTACTTAATTCAGCCTGGGACAGAAGTTTTTGGGCCTTCTAAGATATTGAGGTCTTGTTCTTTAAAACTTATTTGAATTGGATTGAGTTGAACTGAACTAAATTGAATTAAAAATGATTGTATAGAAAAGCAGTTACAACATGATTAAATTAAATTTCATCAAACTTAACTTTCTGGTGAACTGAATTGATTTAAACTAAATTGAATTGAAATGAAATGAAGACAAACTCTTAAGAAGATGACCTAAATCTAATGAAAAGGGTAAATTACATTCCTTCTGTCCTAATTAATATTTGAGAGTGTATTATGTCGAACTGCTAACCGTTAGATCGATTATAGCAAAATATGTTCCTATAACTTTTAAGGTTAGTTTATAATTATTTATATATTGAGATATGTTTTTAAAGTTTTCAAACATTGTAATAAATGGAAACAAATATCAAACATCAAATTATGAAATTAGTTATATTTTTTATAAAATGATCTCGTCTAACGATTAGTCGATTTACAATTAAATTTTGTGTTAGTATCAGTGGCGGATCCAGAAAATTTTCCATGGGGTAACCATTAATATATATATATTTATATTTATATATATACGTAATATTAATGGTAATTTTTTTTACATGGGGTAACCAAATGCTAATTCCCCCCTATTTTTTTCCCATGGGGTTACCCCATGGCTCCACATAGGTCCGCCCCTGGTTAGTGTATATATATATATATATTAAAAGACTAAATATTTAAAAAAAATGTGGTCTTTTCTAGAGTTATGGAGAAATTATGGTATATTTTAACTTAAAATTTTACATATTATTGAAAAAGTTTTGGAAAAGACCATTTTCCCATAGGTTTATGGAAAGACGGGTTTAATTAGAATAACAAAAAGGTAAAAAAAAATTAGTTGCAATATTAAAAATTTATTATGAAACGTGTAGTAG
>JAUOBV010000003.1:2106098-2116237 GCA_032360425.1 Rubia occidens
TAACATACTAATATTATAATATGTTACTGATTTTAATTATTTACTATATATAATTAATCATAACTTGTTAAAATATATAACTTCTAAAGATATATTTAAAACCATAAATATTTCATACTATATATATATATATATTACAAAGAAAACCCAATTAAACACATAATGTGAAATAAAAAAGGAAAAAGTGCATTTATGCCCCTCAGTTCTTGTGTTTGTGCAGACATACCCCCGAGTTTTTTTAAATGCATTCGTACCCCTGTCGTGGTCTGAAAACTTGGTAATTTTTGGTTATTCCCGGATTCAATAGAAATGACGGTTCAATTTTGGTCATTCCTGGATTCGGCGAAAACGGTCATGTCTATTGAATCCGAGAATGATCGGAATTGACCAATTTTTCAGGCCACAACAGGGGTACGTATGCACTTTAAAAAAACTCGGGGTATATCTGCACATACACAAGAACTAGGGGGTATGAATGAGTTTGTAAAAGTATTGCAATAGATCCAATTTAACATTTTTAGCACTTAAAACAACACTTTCAAAGTGGTAGTGAATTAAAATATTAAAGACAATATGAAATGATGAAGAACCACCATATTTAAGAATTATATATGACCCCTCATGCCTAAAAACTACCACATAGAACCTCCTCTAGCACAGGTTTTTTGAAATTAACACCGATTTTTTGAAAATTGGAGTTAAATTAACACTGGTTGATTTAAATTAACACCGGTTTTTTTAATCAGTGTTAATTAACACCGATTTTGGCACCAGTTTTTCAAAAAAGTGTTAATTTAACAAACAGGTGTCAATTTAACACCGCCAAAACCAGTGTTAAAATTTTAAAATCCAATCTTCCTGACAAATTTTTAAAAAAACTAAAATTTTAGCATCGAATTTTTAAAACCGGTGTTAATTGTTTTTAAATGGTGTTAAAAAATTTAAAAATTCAATCTTCCCACCGAAAAATTGTAGAAAATTTCCAAAAATTCACCAGGAATTTGATTTTTTTGAAAATTTCATGAGTTGGGTGCAGCCTCTCTAAGCTAAAAATTTTAAGAATATTTAGCACCGGTTTTCCAAAAAATGGTGCCAAAACCGGTGTTAAAATTTTTTAAAATTGAATCTTCCTGCCAAAATTTCCAAAAAAATTTGTCAATTTTTTTTTTTGCAAAACATTTCATAAGATGGGTGCAAGTGCATGCAGCCACTCTAAGCCAAAAAAATTTCTCGAATTTCAAAATCATTCACTTCTTTGTTGACTTTAACTATAGCTAGGTTGATTTAAATTAATCAACGATCAACCTTTATTGACTAATATAAATTTAAAAAAAATTGACATTAGCTAATAACGTTCAACTCTTAATTGATTTAGTAAATAAAAATACAAATAAAAATATTTGATTTTAACTAATTAACGGTTAAACCTTATTTGACTTTCTACATGTAAATACTAGAACTAATCAACGGTCACCCCTTACTTAACGTACTCTCTCCGTTTCTTTAACAATTGCACACTTTCCTTTTTGGGTTATTTATTTTATATTGGCACACTTTTCATTTTTTGTAAGATTCCTTCAATTTATCCACTCATTCTACTTTTTGCATTCTAAATTCAATTTCATCCACTCATTTCTTCTCCTAAATCCAAGCACCTACACCTAGTGTGTCAATGTTAAAAAAACTGAGGGAGTAACTGAAGTAGAATTTTAAAGTGAATTGCTATATTACGCCCTGTATTTTACTGTATTACGCCCTATATTTTACTGTATTTTGAATTAATATGTATTTTGAATTAAATTTAAAACTGAAATTAAATTAAATTAAATTAAATTTTAATTTGGTTTCTAAAAAGAAACTTTCCGACGAATTTACCAGTGGTATTTCCGGTATATTGGCTGGAAAACATACAGGCCCCGTCGTTCCCCCTTCGCCAGAAAATACAGACGACCCCCGTCGTCCGCCGCCCTTCTCGTCTTCCCCGGCTCGCGCCCCGCTCCCCACCCCCACCGTCCGCTGGCATGTTCGTCTTCCCCGGCCCTTTCACCTTCCCGTCCAGCTCGCACCTCGCTTCTCCACCCTGTTTGTTCCGCCCCATTCGTTCTTCCCCGCTCGCGTTTCACCGTCACCCCGGATGCAACGACCCGCTCGCGCCGTCCCGTTCGTGTTTCACCACCGGCTCGGATTTAGGGTTCGCGTCTCCCGCTCGCATTTCACAGCCTCCCTGTTCGCGCCATTTCTCTCGTGTTTCACTACCGTGCCGCTCTCGTTCCACGCCTAGCTCGGATCTTCGTCGCTCTAGTTCGGTTTCGTGCCCAGCTCGGATCTCCGCCGATCTTTTCGTTTCGCACCCAGCTCAGATCTCCACCACTCTAGTTCGGTTTCGCATCGCACCGCTCAAGTTTCCCCACCGCGCCGCTCTAATTTCACCGCCTGGATTCCGCATCATTTTCACGGTGGTCATTTTTTCGGCGGCGAGGTGGCGAGGGGGCGGTGGACGATGAGTGGTGAAAGGGAAGAGGGGTTGATTGTGTTTTTGGTTATTTTTTGAAATTAAATTTGTTGTATACACATATATACGTATTAGGGCGTAAGTAAGTAAAATACATGGCGTTATATAGCAACACCTAAACCTTTGAGGAAGAATAAAGTGCTCATATATTTCTCCGTTCCTTGATAAATGCAGTTTTTTTAGTGTAGATATCTCTCTTTTTATCTGAAATCTTGGTCAATAATTGTCCTTATCAATTTCATTGAAAAGATCAAAATAGCCTTTAATGCGGGATAGTGTGTTTGCTTGATCGTCCTGCAAAAAGAGGTCCTAGGGAAGTTCTCAGGATCAAGTTTCAATGCTTAAGTCAGTGTGTTAGTTTGTAGTCTATCTTCTAGGGGAAAATGTTATTATCGGTCTTTTATGCTCTAAACCTCTATTTATAGTCGTTGTACTGCGTGATCCCCGTTGATCGTGGCCTACGTTGCTTATGTCATTACCAAATCGTGGTCTTGAAGGGATGATCATGGATGTTGATCGTCTTATTTCTCGAGGTGGAGTTCTTCCCATGCGCTACGAGTTGCGCTTGTACTTCGCTTACTCGATTCGTCTGTCACGAGGTTTTACCTTTTGGCTTAGCGTGGCTCATGGAGGTGTATACCATAAGCCCCCTAGCCAAGGGTGCGTAATAAGCTGAGCTGCCATAGTTTTTATTGGAAGTAGACAAGTGTAATTATGACCTAAATTTAAAAGGTGAACATGGAACGTTTTGTGAGGTAGTGGTAAGGTTTGGCGGCAAAGTGAAGGGCGGCTCCTTGGGTGAAGATGTGTGGGGAAGTGCAATCAATCTGTTAGTGCATTAACTTGTTACTAAAGGATAAATAACAGTATGAACTCCCTCCGTACCTGAAAGGGTATTCTGATAGTCACTCACCTTTGCATATCGTGGTTTAATATGGAAAGAGTTGGTGGTGATAGCTTTCTTACTCTAAATGATGTGGCCTGCTAGTTAGCGAACATTCTTGCTCATCTACTTGTCAGCTCACAACTCCTAGCATCGGTGAAGACGTGATAAGGCCTCATCGGGGTATTTTGTGTTCTTGCTTGTCAGTTATGGTTTAGGCTGACCCTTCCTGTATCGGACTACGTCCTCAGCATGCTGGGGTCTTATAGGGTAGCCCTAGTTCAGTTGCATATGAAGGGGGTTTCCATATTGGTAGGCTTCGAGCAAATGTGCTGCGAGGTTAGGCCGGAGTTCAATATGCAATTATTTTGCGCATATTATCGTCTTTGTATGATGTCTTCAACGGAGAGTTGGGTGTTGTTTGAACCTACGATGCCAAAGGTTGATATCTTGCAAGGGGCTACTGTCTACTATGGGAACTGGGAGGATAAATTTTTGTATGTGAAGTGTTGTGGTAGCTAGCAATGTGATGCCATTATTGAAGGATAATATTTTATTGGACAGGGAATTGAAGTGGGGAAAGAAGTTAGGCCCGATAAGGGAGCTAGTGGCTCATGTAGTGAGGGTAGAATGGGTTGAGAGATAGCATGGTATGAAACTTAACCTAGAGTTGGAGTGTTACTATCTTCATTATGTAAATATAATTTGTGCCTACCTGTTCAACTGTGAAGTTTTGCCATTTAGCGAAGTTGTCGCACCCTGATCAAGGATTGGGTACATCTGGCAGTCATTGCAGGGGTAGTGCCCCAAAGACCTTCTCCTTACCTAAAAATGATTGATTGGATGAGGATGGTACGAGGAAGGTTGCTCCTGCTAATCGCAAAACTGATGGGGGGGGATGGCCCTTCGAAGGTGACAAGGCAATGGGGCATTTCTGCCGAAGTCGGGAGCATTTTTAAGTTTGCCAGTGTTATCAGTCTTGCTATGGAGGTGTGTTACTATCCTAATTTCTTGTATTGTGAATTTTACTTGTTCGTCTAATGGGATTGTGATTTAATAGAATGGTAATTTCGTGCTTGATGTCGCTTCACACGTTGTCGATTTGGGAATGGAGTTGGGCCAATTACTCGCCCTTTGTGAGGAGATGGATATTGTAAACTCTGCTTTGCGAGCTGAGCTTAAAGCATTGACTGGTGGTGGCTCCATAGCTCCCAGTTGTATAGAGAATGGTATCAGCATGGTTATGGCAAAAGATCTAACTTTATTGTAGAAACTATCATGAGTACACTATTTTAGAACTCATAAATATGTGTAACAAATAGGACTCCATGTATTATCCGCACGCACTAGCCCCTACTTCCCATTGCATTTTTAATTTTGAGAAATGTACAAATATGACCCTATATTAATTTTCAAAAGTGTCAAAACCACCTAAATTCCTCTTATGAGTCAAAATGAACCTAGACTCGTGAAAGTATCGAAATAACCTTTCAATTTTGGCATTCATTTTGACATCAGTTGAAAATAATGGTAGCATTCAACAAAAAATATTGGATTGTTTGATCACAGTCGACAAACATTTAAGGTTGTTTCAATACTTTCAAAGAATTTAAGCTCGTTTCGACACTTACACAAAAACATTGGTTTATTTTTATGTTTTGCCCTTTAATTTTACATTAATAAACCGGTATGCCAACAAAAGTTAAATGTTTAACATTCCAGCACCATCATTTAATCACTGATCAGAAGTTCATGCATTACATTCCTTGGAACTCTAGAATAGTAATAGATATACTGTGATGGTATGGTTACATTGTCATGGTATCAACTGCCAAATAAAGCCACGGCCAAAATTCCCCATGCCATGAACCATTTGGCTAGACTACTGCATATAATACTGCGTGGGAGTAGGACACATAAACAACACAGATGGCGACTCCTTAACTTTGTCTCGTGTAGTGCAACACTTCATGTTCCCAGTCTGCTTAGCTCCCTCTAGCCTTTTCCAAATCGGGAAGATCTGCATTATAAGGAATTCACAGTCAGAAATTGTAGCCCAACATGAAAGCATTACTAAGTTCCAACTGCTTTGCCAGCTTCATTCTCACTACATTCCGCGTGAAGTATTGTATTTTTTTCCGAGTGAAATTTGCTGAAAATGAGGAAGTACATTACATTGTGATAGGGCAAGATTTTAATCCCATCGTCATCCTCAATCATATGCAAATTGACAGGGATAGGATTTTGTCACGAAAATATTCATGATATTTAGCACAACAAAGAGACGAGAGATCAAAACACAAAAATAACTGTAAAAAAAGAGAGCAGAGAGGATAAGAGTAACTAAAACAATAACAACTGGTACTTCAATCATTCCAGGCCTAGCATCAAACATTCCCTATCAATTCATAACACTCCCTGCCGGCATCTACACTTCCTTACCCTCCCTTAAGTTCAGTAAATCCTCAATTTGGACACAACAGCTTTACCTCGTTACAAGTCTCTGACTTTTTCCTTTGTTCCCATAACCGCAATGACTTGTAATCTTGAGATCAGACATCCAAAGCTGGATGTTGCGTGTTCAGATTACTCTGAACCTATGCCTACATTCTTTATCAGTGAGGTTGTAGCCAAACTTGAGTGTCATACTGATTTTCTATAGAATGCAGTTCCCGGTCTGTAACAGTACAATTAGGGGGCATTTGGTCTATGGGATTCGGAATCATTCTAATACATTGTGTCTGTTATATAAGTATTGAATCAATATTTCAGAAACAACCCTAAATCTTCCAAAACCACCTCCTCGGTTTTTCACTCCAGCTCCAATCCAATCCAATAACCCAATTCTGATTCCTACCAATTTAAGTATAACTGTATAATTTCTTGAATTTGTGTTAGTCCATGGGGATGTATATGCTTTAGTATTCAGGGCATGTATATTTGATGCAAGTATATGAAATATCAACTATTAGCATGATATACTGTAGAATAAAGAGGAAAACTTGTCTCAAAGTTTCTCTTTTTGCTTTCATGAAACTGAGAAATGTTAAAGTATACTTATTGACATCAAATAAAGTAAAACAACATTGTTGGTTTACTTGAAAGCCAAACTTGTGCCAAAATAGTTTGCAAATTAAACAATGTATCCTCAGGTAAGCGTTAGGCACCCCACCGGTTGCACCATGACAGCACCTCTAATGTAAATAGGATGACATACTCAGAGATGATCATAAATATATATCTCACCTTTTAACCGTCATAGGTAGAAATATTTCTTGAACATTCTTAGGGACAAAAAACACCATTCATAAGGTGTCCACAACCAAAGAAGAAGTTAAATTTCACCAACCCAACAACAACTAGGCCTTTATCCCAATATGAGCTTTGCGATCTTGATCATATCTTACCCTCATGAGCGGTTCACACACACATTAGAAATTACTCCCTAGGTTGTACATGAAAAGTCCTATTTTTCTAAGGTACAACATTTAAGATGGGAGGGTACCATACATAAAACAAGGCTCTTGTCATTCTTTCCATTTTTTGTCAACCCTTTTTGTAGGACACTTAATGTGAAACAAAACACATTTGAGATACAGAGAGAGGGTGTATCAAAATATGATTTTTGCATCACTTTCTCAGGAACCAAGAAAAACAAAACACCCAGTAAAACTTAAAGTTATCAAGAAATACAAAATCCAAAAGAAAATCACCCATATATGAGTCACAATGAACAGAATGAATTTGTTTTGATATAGCAATCTAAAATAATTGCACCTCTAACTTCAAGTTAGCACAGGCACACTCAAGTAGCCTCATCTGAGTCAAATACTATATTTCAAAACTAGCGCAGTTAGTTCCATTTAGTTGCATGTTCATGCCTAGCAGACAACTGGCCACATTGGGACAAACATGGACTGCTTGCCATGTGAAAATGAAAAGGATTAGAAGCATATATTAGCAAACACATAATGATTTCTATCAGTTTAAGGGGGGAAATTATGCACATCTCCATGATACCAGTAAGAATTTAGATCACAGGGTGTTGTGTGTGTGTTGACATTGGATTGGTGAGTAAAAGGGCACAAATCATGTAAGAAAGCATGAATATAAGGACTTTGTTCTGAAAAAGATGTTCGAAAAAAGGTGCAAGAGTCCATTACTACAACCTCCGCCCCATGAGTAGACTCTCATTTATAACACTCCCTTTATTCCACATGAAGAGACCATGTTTTTTTAACTACTGTAAAGCTTATTAAGAATGGGAGAGTACATTACATAAAACAAGTTTTGTCCATCTTGATTCCACTTCTGTCTTTACTTTTCAAGTTGAAGGTGCATGAGTTCATATAGTTAAGGATGTGAGGTAAAACATTATCCGAGAACATGACTATATGTGCCAAAACAGCAAAGTATAACAGGGATTGGAAAAGGAGAAAAGATGGAAACTCACAAAGCATTCCTTCATCATCACTGCTACCATCATCTTCACCAGTATGCTGCACCAGAACCAACGCATTTCAACAAGTCAAATTACAAATAAAACATTCCTGTTAGCATGTCTTATAGAATTTAAAGATGGGTCTCATTACCAGTAAATCATCTTCATCACCATCAGAAGCCAAATCTGCAGGCAAAAAAAAAAAGATTCAAAGTTACGCATTGAAAACCATTTCGGAAGTAAAGATAAGTCCTAAAACAGGCTCTGGAGAATCAGGGGACTCTTTTTCTCAAACCACACGAAATCGATAAAATGAGCATAAGCTATTAATCGGCATTTGCTAAGAGCCTGGCGAATTGGGATAAAAAGGACTAGGAAATAAAATCTTCTTCTCTGATAGGTGCTAAAATAAGTTACTTATTGCTTTAGGAATCGGTTTGAGCGATACATAGAATAAATAACTAGAAGAAACTTACAGTCACTCGACTCCTCATCCTCATCACGCCACTTGTTCCAATCAACCTTGATAAACGGATGCTTTTCTTCAGACTTCAAAAGTCTTTTCCACCAACCTTTCTTCTCTTTCTGAACAGAACAAAGAATGTTTCTTAAGCCAATCTTTGTTTTACACACCTGCATTTAAAAAACAACGCATGCGTTCTTTAGAATGGACACTAACATCAACAAAGCCCAAACAAGCAAGCACACACTCCATAGAATTTGAAATTGTCTTGCATCGCCACTTTAAAGTGAAATGACATGATATAAAAGAGCTTGAACCAACACTACTTTAACACCAACTGATTTTAAATTAGAACTCAAGATTTTTAACAAAATGTGATTAAAAGTAAATTACAGAGGCATCATTGAAGAAAATAAAATTGCAGGGGTTTTCAATAATCTACACCATTTTACCAAACACTTCCTCTATCCCACTTCAAACAGGATCACTATTCATAAAGTCAAAATTGATTAACTTTGACAGTAAAATTCAATTTGTATATGAGTCAATATAATCAGGTGGGGTGTTATTAGATTGGCCGCATCATATGTTTTCATCAACCTTACATTCACCAACGATTTAAAACGACCTAAAAATGTGAATCCAAAAATTGCCCTAACCTGATGAACGATGTTGGAATACAGTTGGAGGGTGAAGCTGAAGAACTGGCCATCAACACCAACAGCAGAGAAACTGAAAACGTCATCACCCTCGCACTTCACGCTTCACATCTTTGGCGTCGGGTAAAGCCACTGTCAAGTAAACTTTGTCCCACCGCTGAGCCCATAGCACCTCCGGTTGCTTGCTGCTCCTGTAATTTTCCATCTCAATCATCAAATGCCATTTTTCATACCAAAAGGGGGGCAAGCAGGAGTATATACGACGAAATGCACAATTCTGGAGTACAGTACCCCATTGTAGAACAGAGACCAAAGTTATGTGGCTGAAAAGTGAGAGAAGATTGCTATAATCTCCCGTCTATGGTAAGAGGTTCCCTGGTTTACTATATATCTTCAAGAAACCAAATAAAATGTACAAAAAAACCTATACGATAGAAATTTTAATTCAAATATTCCAACCACTATTAAACCTCGGCTAAAATAAATTCAAAAGAATTGAAGTACAAGTTGAGAAAGAACCACTACCAAAAGTTATTCCTACTCCAAGCCATCCAGAAGAAGATGAATTATTAATTATTAATGAAGTGTTGAAAGAAAGATTGAAAACACATCAAAGTACAGATGACCCATCAATTAAACAGCATGAAAAAAAGATTGTAGAAACTCACCTCTTCTGATTCTAGCATTCATAATGAAATGGCAAAAGAAACCCAACTTAGAAGCAGTACATAAAAGAACTTAGCAGCAACAATGAGGTGTAAAAACCAGAATCCTTGATCTAAGCAAAAACTAAGCAGGCTTTGATTCTAGCCTAAAATAATTGCAGCAATATAGCAGCACTTTAGCACTGATCAACTAATCTTGGTAGTAAAATTGAGCAGCCTGTATGAGCAGAAAACTTGAGAGCTGTCTGGGCAGAAACATGTAAAGTACAAGTACACAGTGGCGGATTCAATGGTATGCGATCTGCGGCTTCTGGTTGGCGCTTCTGCCCTACCTCGATCTGCGGCTTCTGGTTGGCGCTTCTTCCGGGCAGCGAGCGCGTATTCCGGCCTTTGGTTTGCGCGTCTCCAGCGAGAGGTGGTCGGAGAAGAAGGCCGCGGCGGCCTTCTCTTTTTTTTGGCGGTGAGGTAATAAAACGACGTCGTTTTCACGTTAGTGAAACGACGTCGTTTCATTTG
>JAUOBV010000003.1:2123586-2135500 GCA_032360425.1 Rubia occidens
AAACTTGTATAGTAAAACTTAAGTTTCAATCATCACATAGTCTTGTTTTTTAGACCATCTAACCATTACATTGAGTCATTTTTTAATTAATGTAAGGGGAAAATGCAAAACTAACTCTATTAATATTCTGAAAGTGCTAATCTAACCTTGAAAAATCTGAAAATACAATTCTAACCCTAAATTTTTAACAATTGTGCCAATAAACTCAAATTACACTATTCCGACGTTGACTGAACAAATTCAGACGTTGACCTAATATGAAAAGACAAAAATACCTCTGTGATTAAAACTATCCCTTATACCCCTTGCTAATGTGGCTCAAGTTTAATTAAAAAGGGAATCAGCTCCGCCACCACCGCCCTGCCATATTCACCTCCTCTACCGATACTTTCCCCTCCACCACCGTTTCATTCATTGCCTCAAGCTCCTCCAATGAATTCTACACCACCCTCAATCTACTTGCCGTCACCTCCCCCACCACCAGTCTAATCGTCACCTCCCGTATATTCACCTCCATTGCCACCCTAGTGTACTCACCTCCACCACCTCTTCTATTATATTCTCTTCATTTGCCATTATACTCACCACTGCCCCCACCACCATCTCCTCCTCCCCATCGCCACCTCCTTCCCCAGTAGTGTACAACCCACCACCACTTTTTGAACCTTCAACTTCAGCGCCTCTTCCACCATGTGTGTGTTGCTCTCCGTTGCTGCTCTTCTCTGTCGCTGCTCTCTACCGCCGCCACTAGCACTCAGCCTCCCACCATCGATTCACCACACCACCCTTCCATCCCCACCACCAAGTTCAAGATCCTTCACCACCATTCTGCCCCACCATCACCCTTCCAACCCCACCATCCTCCTTCCGCCGATTCACCACACCATCATTCCGCCCCTGCACCACCAACCTTCCACCCCTAGAACCCACCGCAACAGCCGACGTGAACACCGGCTGGTGGGACGAACATCGCTGGAACACCGAGATTAGTAGGATGAATACCGCTGGAAATTTTTTGGTAGTGTACAAATTTTTGGGGTAAACGCTGTTAGAAATTTGTTTGTTAAGGTAAAAAAGAAAATGTTTTGTTTAACAGACATTGAGGGTATGATGGTCTTTTCAAGTTTTCTATTTTTAAAAAAATCTACAGGGTATAATGGTCAGATTACTGAATTTCAGCCAATTTCAAGTTGCCAGAGTTTGATTGGCACTTTCGTCCAAAACTTAGGGCTAGATTGGCACTTTTGACTAAAATATAGGGTTATATTAGCACCTAAATCTTAATGAAATGATGAGGTAATTTGATTCATTACAATGAATTTTTTATATTTTTTATAATTTTAGAATATATCTATATTTATAATTTGATTCTTGAGATTATATAATTGGAATAATCAATGGTGCATTGATATCTCATCAGTGGCAGATCTCATAAATAATGATGCTTACAATATATAGGGCTACAATTTAAAGTTCATCACTAATAGGATTACAAAATTTATAAGGAAATTACCATCAATAATGGGAGTATAATCTAACATACAAGGAAAGTTAATTTTATGTGGAAACTAATTTTATAAGATAATTACAATTTATAACCTTTTCTACAAGGAAATGATTTCTATTTCCTTATCAATCCTCAATATTATTTGGATAATATTTTTCACGATTGATCTAACCGTTAATTAGACTAGCAATCGACATTTTTTAGTATGTGATAATTATTTCAATTATGTTAGTTCTGTAATGGAAGTTTTTCAAATACTAATGCTGATACAAATATGAAAATGGCATTCCGTGTTTGGAGTACATATAGATGGTGCATGTGAATGTACGGCATTGTCAATGGAGTAAATTTATAATTTCATGGATACGTGGAAGGAGTACATCGTGTGCACGTCTCCAGGAAAACCTAAAAGATTCTGGTCAAGAATACACAATACTTTTTCCCCACTAGGTGTTCTTAGTGAAGTTATGTAATCTTGACATTATAAGTGAGAGATGTGAAAAACCAAAATCATACGGATGTCCGGCTCATTCCATGAAGCTCAGAAGAAAGAAGCCAATATTTATAAATTTATAAATTCATAATCCTAACATTTGGCCACATGAGCCTTGTAATAGGTATAATTTCGATTGAAATAAATTAGTTAGATGGTTGGTTAACTAGTTAGTTAGGAAGTTGATTTGGGCTGAGATTTTACTTGTAGAATTCGACCAAGGCCGGTAAATTTTAGCCGAGATTTATTTCTTGTTAGGATTAGATTAGGACATTTATTTGTAATTATTTTAGGACAAAGAAGACAAATCCTATTTGAACTAGGTTTCTGCAGAAATTCTGTGTTCTTTGTGTGTGCCGATTTTCGTTCACGAATTTTACCAACACTTTTATAAATCAAATATTTAGAATTTTGAGTTATACTCATTGCTTCATTGTTGCTTAATCTTGCGGGTTAATTAAGTATCAATATCCTTTGTGAACTTATCATGTGGGCTAGGTAGTGAACAAAGAAACCTTGTAATCTAAACTTGCAGGATATTTAGAGAGCAAGTCAGAATTGAGTGTACCTTGCAGGCTAGACGCTTGAATTTTGTGCGTGTGTGCTAGGTTTTGTGTGAATCCCTAGTATAGACAAAGATCCAATATTCTGCGATTCATAATGTTAGTAAGGAAATTCATATTTGTTGACTCGTCAGTTTAAAGTTTTAGCTTTGATTAAACTGAGTTCAATGGGCTTATTTGTCCATTCACTTTTAGTCATTACTAGTCCTAAGGCTAATTTCCCGGGAACTGCGTCGTATTAAGCGTCTTCACTAATCAACATCCCTGCAAGTATCAAAATATAACTCGGACTCGGAATAAATTTCTCTCTCTATATATACAAGCAACAGCAACACGCCCCAATCGTTAGGGTTCGCGTCGCCGGAGTAACCTTATTCCGATTAGATTCCGATCGTTTAGACATGGCTTTGCAAGCGGGTATGGGTGTCTCGAGGCTTGTCCTCATCATCGGCACAGGTATTCTTTCACTCCGCTGCTTTCTTGTAGCTACATAGTACTAGTAGCAGTATAATTGATTCGCCGGATTCTTCGATGCAGGTTCCGTGGGGACTGCGCTGTACAGGAACGGCAAATTGTCTGATGTGTTGGAAGAATTGCAGGTACCTAACCGCTACTCTGTTCTGTTTGATTTCCGGTTCAATTGAGCGTTTTACAGTTTCATTATACGGATGGTTAAACATGTTTATTGGAGACCGTGAGTTAAATAGTTAGGTGGATTAATGTATGAAGTTGTGATCGTGGTTGCGAGTTACGTTGTATATAGCAATGGCGAGGACTTGGACTGTTGTTTTGATCATTCTCTTTTTTATGTTTTCTGGCAGAAATTGCTGTCTAAGGAGAAAGGTGAAGATCTTAAAGCGCAGGTAAGCATTATTTTTTTGTTGTAGAAAGCCTTAGCCTCTTTGTTTCATGGCGAGTATTAACTGCTACTTGTGCATATGTACTTGTTGTCGAAATTAGTTTGGGGTTTTTTTCATGCTGTATTCTTGAGAAAATGACAATGTGCATCCCCTGAGTACCGTTCAAACTATTCAATTGCTATACTCCCTCCGTGCCTGATCAAATTGCAAGGAATTTTATCATGGTATTCAAGAAACATGTTTGACCGTTAATATGTTCAACTAGGTGTAATAAAGGCAAATACAAAATTAATATGTAGAAACTACTTGTTTCGACGAATTCAACAATGTCGCATACGATAATATTGTTGCTTATATATCTATTCAAATACGTGGTCAAAGTTTGATAGAGAATAGTGTCAATAAAGCAAATTTGATGTGGGGGGAGGGAGAATTTTGAGCTTTGTTGAAATTGTAAAGATGGGGGAACTGCTGGTTGTAAAAATTGCTAATTTCTGCAAGAGATGTTCACATCACCAGAGATCTCAAATGGATTAGAGATCAATTGCTGAGGTTTTCATGCTTAGCTGTACATATACTATAACAATTCATTATCTATATACATGATTGAACATTGTGTAATTTGATTATTCCTCTTCATCTCTGGATATGAGTTTGTCTGATTTCTTTCCTTCACTGAACTGAGAGCAATGTATGTTGATTTGGAAATTGTAATACTCTTTGCTATTCTTTGTTAACTTTCAGCTCCAACGGATCACAGACGAAGTGAAGCGGGCAAGCCAAAGTCGCCCAATCGTCGTCAATGGGAGTTCTTCAGGGATGGATGGTAATGTATTGCTTTTATTTTGTGTACTTAGCAAATTTGTTCATGGGAGAAGAGTTTCATGTGGAAATTTTATTATAGATACTACCTTCTCCTTCAGAAATATTTCATTTGTTCTAGAAAGTAAACCTCGACTGGATTAGCTTGGTTCGACGCTTGGACTTTTGGGGATTTATGCAAATTTTGGAGACATCCATACATATTAAATGTTTTTTTTAATTGTCTTTGTTTGTTTTCAGTCTCATCTCTGTTGCTGCCTGTTGCTGCTGTTGGTGCTTTGGGCTATGGATACATGTGGTGGAAGGTGGGATAAGCTGTTGCCTTGATATTTCTCTGGCTTTCAATTTGTTTTTCCCATCTGATGATCTGACAAGTCAAAATAACTGAATATGTTTTTACAACAATATTCAAACTTAATTGTTTCTATATTTAATCTCTAAATCAAACATATGTAGGGCATTTCATTCTCGGACCTTATGTACGTGACAAAGCGTGGCATGGCTACTGCTGTGGAGAACTTGACAAAACATCTGGAGCTTGTGTCAGATAAACTTGATGTGAGCAAGATAAACATATCACTTTCTTTTTTCTTTTGTTTCTGTTCGTCTTTTAATTATCTGTATCTTGCCTCCTTTTTAATTATTTTTGTTGTGGTTATGGCCTTGTATTCATAAATGAGAATGTGATTGCTGTTTTCTCTTAGGTTTGATTCATGATGAATCTGTTCTCTTGAGGTGTTTTTGGTTGTTTTGGAGCTTCTATACGTCTGCAATCTTGGCACCTTACATATTCATGGCGATAAAAGTGTTGTCATAACATTTTTAGATTCAAGACATGTGCTCAACTCTCTTTGCATACGAATATTGTTTTGAGTTATTCTGATGGGCTCTGTTGTTCTATTATTAGGCTGCTAAAAAGTACTTGACTCAGAGGATTGAGAACATGGATGGCAAATTGGATGAGCAAGTGGAGATCTCTAAATTAATTCGATCTGATGTAATGTTTTCCTATACAATTGTGCCTTGCTTGCAATGCTATATACCGAACTGTGCCACTTTTGTTATCTCTACTGTCCTCAACATAAGTCAAACTGCTTTTTGTGCAATATTTAACCAGGTCAGCGATCTACGTGGTGGTCTTTCACTGATTAATGACGAAATGTATGATGTGAAGAACTTGGTCTCTGGGATTGTAAGTATGCTCGATTACTTGACAAATAGAAGTCTATAAATTACTTGTTGGGAAAATGTTACTAGTATTCATGACTAATAATAAACTCTCTTTTATCTGTTAAAAAAACAAGTAGGTGGTTTACTGAGAAGTCTGAGATGGATAACCACAAGTTAAGACACATAAGAGTACATAAGTAAATTTAGCAATAACTGGTTTGATTTTAAGTTAAAAAGATTAGGGGAAGAGAACCGTGTAGTAGCAGCACACTAGCTAGAATCCCCCAGCATTTTTTTAATATTAGAATACTGAAGGAAAAAGATCTTTGCCAGATTTTCTTATTGGTCACCCCACATCTTCTGTGTTATGTGCATTGGATTACTCATTTTAAAAAGTGGCATAAGATTTTGCTGCAGTATCTGACCAAAGCATCTTTGTGTGCAATTTTATGTTGTGCGTTTGCAGGGTGACAGGATTCTTACAATGGAAGACAGACAGGTAAATTGAATTAAATTTCTATCTATCCAGTTTACAAAATGTTACTTACAGAGTCCCAAAAAAAAGTGACTTCTACTTTTGATTAGTTTAGAATTAGGACACTGACGATTGTCCTTTGGTTTCTTATACTGATTGATATTCTCTTGTACCCTTGAAATGCTCCAGGAACTGACTAATATGGGTATTCTCTATCTTTGTGGCGTTGCCAATGAGTGGGCCAAGGGGCCTGAAAGAATTCAGGTTTGAGCTGAACCTCTTTTCTCTGATCTGCATGATCATCTTGAAATTGTTACCTTTTACTTTGGATCAGAGTTTTGTAAATCTCAATATCATGTAACTCTGCTCTAATAATTTTCAGGAACATCTGAAAGGTGTAGGTAAATCAGTTCCCAGTATCATGGTACTTTCTCTAAATCTTTCACAACTCTTTGCAAGGTTAAAATCAGATCGTATTGTAACCTAATAATCTAAATATCATCCGTTCTTCAGGGTCTTGGTCTCAAGGAATTGGGTCTTGGTCTTAAGGAATTGGAAACGCTGGAATCCGGAAATGGAATGAATAGGTTAATAACAAATGGGAATTCACGCGGTGGGATGGAAAAAATAAATGACCTAAAGCCTGGAAGCTTGCCAAGGTACATACAACTTTCAGATTTGCCTATCCTCTGACCTTGTAATTCGTACCTCTACTTGAGTTTGTTATGGATATCCTATGGTGGCATGATCTGTTTCATGTATATGCACATTGGTTTCAAATGAGGCAACTGGTGAGTGTGTTTCCTTAACGTGTTTGCAGGATGCCTTCGGCGTGGTGTTGGTGAGGAAGCTTAAAGTCTTGATTAGAAATGCACAGTAGGTTCATTCGTATAGTGGAAAAATAAATAGAAATCCGATTTAGTTTACCATGGGGCCTGTGGCTACTAAAAGTTTTTCATGGTGTAGAGTCTCCTCCTTTCCTTGCAGCTATTATTTGGCCATCACCATCTTTTGTTTACCTACTCAATTTATTACCTTAGTTTCTTTTATAAATCTTATGTATAGAATTTACTCTTGGCCCGCGAGTAATTACACTTGTGATGAATTTTTTGTAAAAAAAAACAAAGAGGTGTACATTCTCATTAACTGCAAGATCGTTACAGATTTGTGCCACGTTTAGGCCGCACAATCCCTGCCTGGCAATCTATAATTAATCTGTTAAAACATCATAAATACCTCATTTGACTCGCACATTCTGGGGTGAGCCTTCCACAAATTGACCTATCATTAGGTCTATGTGCCTATTGGCAATCTGCTACTCGACTTGCGCCTCCAATCTTGTCTTCATTGGGTTGTGACTACTCTGTAGTTTGAAGAGTCTACAGCTGGATTTCTCCAATTAGTGATGAGGAATGTATGTTGAATATATTTTGAGAGCAGGTCCGTTATGTTTTGAAGAACACTAGTACTGCATGCCTCCATCTTTATTGAGTGTTGGTCAGGTTTATTCACACCAGGTTGCCACAACTCTGTAGTTCTCATGTGAATATTTTTTAAGGTTGTCACTGGATTTCTCCAATAAACGCAGCGGGATAGTATCTAAATCTCGCTGGAATCGCGAAAGCACCAACTGCACACTTTAAAAAAATATAAACAGCTAGAACAAGTTAATCTAAATCTATTCTTTCATCCAGGGAAGTCATACTACAACGCAGCTCTTTGAAAACCCGGAAGTAGGTATCATCTAAGAAGCACTGCCCTCTACACCCACTACAGATGTGGTGCTGCAAGCCAGTGAGAGTTCCGTTGTGCGCCAGATAGGGGTGGGCAAAAATAATAAAAAAATTGAAAACCGAATTATCCAAATGAATGACCGAACCGAATTTAATACACGATTTTTGGATAACCGAATCAAATAAATCAAAATCCGAACCGAATACCAAATTGTAATTAATTAAATAAATTAAATATATGTATATATAATAATTAAATTTTAAAATAACAAAATTAAATTTATAAATAAATTTAAGTTGGAGGACCAATGTTTATATTTAAAAAATTATCCCTAAACTCTAAAACCTAAGTAAATATACAAGTTACCCTACTAAAATTTTGGAGTGCTTGAAGCTGAATGTGAATATGGAGTGGTTAAAAAATGTGAAGGTTTTGAAGATGAATATCAAAACGAACTATTTTTCTCTAATCTTACATGTAATATTAAAATTGTTATGGTTGAATTTGTATTGTAGTTGTTAGATTTTTATTTTAAAAACTTGATTTTGATGATGTAGAAATTAAATTACATATTTTTATTTAATTTTAAATTACGTTATACGATTTTAGTAATTATTTTAAAAAAACAACACTCAATTCGAATTATTCAGGTTGAATTCAATTTCAAACGAAACCGAATTCCAAATTCGATTTGGATAATTCTGGTTATTCGGGTTGATTTCAGTTTGGACTTATTAGAGGTAAAATCGAATAATCCAAATCGAATAAACTAAAAATCGATTAAACCGACTAGTCACCCACCCCTACGTCTTAAAATGCCCAAAAAGTCAAAAAAACAAATAATATATACTACATACCATGTCGACGTTTCTTCTCAGAGGTGTTGCTACATTTACCGCCCAAATAATCTCAGCCAAGTCCATGAAAATGCGGGAGTGCAAATTTTCTTCCACGACCGATAAAGTTGCAGTTTTGAGCCAGCAAAACACTGGTCAAAGCCATGGTATTGTAGGTGAAGAAGAACTACGCCAAAGAAGTTCTTTTTCAGAAATTCGAACGTATGTTAGGAGGAAAAGATCCGAAAAGAAGGCGGAGAATCTCACCGGTGAGGAAATTAATGTTGAAGAAACTCGGCAGAAGAAAGTAAGATTCATTTTTCTGGGCTCTATTTCCCGTTAATTTTTGGCCATATTTTGGTGCCTATATTGTGCAGAAAAAGTACAGGGTTTAGAGTTGGGCAATTGAGTAAATTTGTAAGAATGTTCATTGCTTACCCAAAATTACAACTTTATGAGAATTATGCAGCTTGGCAGTCTGCCTGACATCGAAGACTTTGCATATGGAAATGATGGTGACCATCCATACGCCTCAAGTCAACATAGCATCTGTATGTATTTCTAATTTTATTTTATTGAACTATATAGAGAACATTTGTTTTCAGTATCTTTTCTGGTTGAACTTTTTGTGTGTTTTTTTTGTTTTTAAGTTGAAGCATACATTATGATGTCCTTTTTGTAATGCATTTTCAAAAAACAAAGTCCTTTTATAATGTCTTGGGCGCAATTAAAAAAACCATTACAATCATGTCAGTGGCTTTTGTACTGATGTCTGCTCCCATTTATTTTATTTTCTGTGTTGTGTTTGTTGTATTCTTGTTGATATATTTCTTTGTGCGGCAAGAATCTAACTTATAAATGCAAAATGCATCTACAGTATGGTGATACTTACAGTGGATGCTGTAAGTGGTTGCATAAATGCTATTGCTAGGTTGCATTTGCTATACAAACTTTTGAAATGTTGTGAAAGTTTTTAAATTTAAGATCACCTATTACAGCTCAATCGCCTGAAAACTGGGAAAAAGTTCTTGAAGGAATTCGCAAAATGAGGTCCGGTGAAGATGCACCTGTGGATCTCATGGGGTGTGAGAAAGCTGGCAATTCTCTTCCTCCAAAGGTTAGCTTCATTAAATTATAATGTATTCAAATCTGCTACACCGAGGGTTGGTGTGAGGGTGTTGGGTTTGAGGTGTTATTTCCTTTTTTAGGCTATGCTATCATCTCACGTGCTGATAACAACCGTAGCAGCTTGAAATGGATAGACTCTATCCTTTATTTATAAGTATTGGCCTTAATGTGGGTGCTATATCTCTTGAGTATTCCATGTTTGATTCTCACTCTGAATCAAACATAATTCAGCTACGGAAGTATATGGAACCAAACAAAAATATTACTCCCTCCTATCCTTCCTTTGAGAAGACTCCCCTTTGTCTTAGGTACAATTTTATTGCAGGTGAGGTTTAACACTTAAATAGTCTTTTTGTCACTAATGATCGAGGAATGTTATAAGATTTCACATGTCAAAGATATTAAACATCATATTTCTAAATTAGTCAAACTAAAATCAAAAGTGGGCTCTTTCTTAGGCAAAAAGTCGTTTTCAAAGTAGATGTTTTTCATACAATGGAGGGAGTATCAGTAGGAGTATTACAAAAGGCAAATTGCCATGAATTGAATACAGAAATATCGGTGCAATCAAGAAATATGAAAAAATATCAATGAAAAATCTAGTTTTTTGAACATATGAGCTGTTGGTGAAGACGCATTAATGATGGGAGAAAGTATTTGCTCCATGACTGCGCGAAAAGAGACTACAAAGTCAAAGCTTTTGCATCCTATGTTAAATCTTCAAATATCACATTAAGATTTGTCAACCCTAGGACTTATCGATGATAGCCTGGTTATTGCTTAAAATCAAATAGATGTATTGTTCGTTCGAATGCATTTACTTTTGTATGCATTTGTGTGCAACAACTACGTATTAATGTATAAAATATAATAGGCAGGAAGCTGTATTTCTCTCACGTGCCTTATGCTCTAGACATTTTCTTGTTTACCAAGAGGCAAAGTGCAACATAATGCTAGTCTGCTTATTCGTTTTAGCAATGTGATTTCTTCGACTTCATAAAATTTAATGCCAAATGCTGTTCTGAAATTTGGGTTGACCCTTCTAACTTTCCCTTAATGACCTTTTATTATGATTATTTTACTATTTAAAACAACTTATAGACCCAAATTTGTGGATTTTTTATATATATTTTGTGAAGTTATTTGAGATCTTTATGCCTGTTGTACAGGCTTGATATTGATAATCCCAGCTTCATATTTAAAAGAAACATGTAGGACCTGGAAACCACATAGTTTATCATCTTTAAATTTTCTGCACTCACTGAACAGTTTTCGGTTAGCAACTGATTGTAAGTTATACTTCAGGTTAATGATTCTCCAGTGATGGGTTAAATGTCACTAGAGTTTCAATTCTTATGTAGTTATCCTGTCTAAGAAACATGCATCAGGTAATAGGATGAAAGTTCATTGCATCATGAAAATTTGGAAGTTACAGTATGAAAGTTATGGAGATATTGAAGGAGCTTCTTGGATTGAATTAATAGTTTAATAGTTGAAATAAATATTTTTATAGTGGTATGAATTATCACGTTTCCCTATTAGTTTGCCTATCCGGAAAAAAATCCACAAGCCTATTGTGTTTTCTTGGCATTCTTTTCACAAGCCATTTGCTTCTCTGGGGATTTAGTGTACATTTTTGCCTAAATTTCACAGTTCCACTCTATTGTCCTGTTATCATTGTGACTAAGCTTTATATTTTAAAATGATTTTGGCTGATTTGATTGATTCACGCAATTTATGATGTATATAGTAACGTGGATCTCTGATTCGCAAGAAAAAAATAATTTACTGATTGACATCATATGTAAACACTTCTAATTTCTTCTCTAAGCACAATTATCTAGGGGTGGTCGTCGGGTGGGTTTAATTGGGTTTCGGTTGATTTAATTTGGTTTAATCGGGTTGACCCTTAAAAATCGAAAACTGAGCCGAATATTCGATAAACTGGAATGAATTAGATATTCGGTTTATTTTTAAAAGCGAACTGAATTGAATAACCTGAATTACCATGAAATTGAAAAAAGATCACAGTTTCCAAAAACAATTTACCAAACTTAAAGTGTGTCAAGAGTCCAAGACTTTAACTACAAATCTACAACACATTACACACCTACACACCAATTCATTAACACAGTAACACACATAAAGGTAATTTATCTATGAAGTTTTAAATTATCAAAATAAAGTAATAAATTAAAAATTAAAAACATCCAACAAGTACAAAACAAATTCATCCATGATGGGTTGCATCTTCAATGTTATCCAACACAAACAAATAACTTCAAAAGTTCATCTTTGATCACTTCATATTCTTCATTCTTCACCT
>JAUOBV010000003.1:2199536-2209977 GCA_032360425.1 Rubia occidens
ACAAAATATACAATACATATTATTTGTTGAATTTGAAATAAAAATACAAAAAGAATATGAAAGTAATTTAGAAATTTGGGTAAAATCATATATAATTAGGCTTATATGGGGTCTATGGGTTGGGTCTGGGTCTGGGTCTTAGCACTTTAGACCGGACCCAGACCCGTATCTAAAAATCTAGACTCATACCTGGACCTGATGGATCTAAATTTTTTGAATCCATACCCGATCCAATGGGTCTAGACCTTGTGGGTCTGGGTCGGGTCCTGGACCCATGATCATCCCTAATCTCATCTCATCAACAATTTGTATTCCACGTAAACCCATGTGCCTGCAAGACACGTCGACATATCGGAAGAGGATAAAAAAATCTGGAGATGCGGCCACGTCACCCCAACAATCCCACTTTCCAACCATCTGCCTCTTTCCTCTATCAACCGCAAATCGCGCATCTCCGTCCATTTCCAGATCCGACGATCGGGATCGCTTGCTTGCTTTGTGAGTGCTGTCGCAGACGCTACATCCTCTTTAATTTTGGTTTATTTTCAAATGAGCAAAAAATCCCGTTTGAAAAGCTTTTAGGTTTAAATTATACTTCCCACACAGAAAAAACTTCATAATTTGACTTTTAAAAATCAACTGCATTAACTTTTAATCACTAATATATATTTTTGTGTATGTAAAAAATTCTGAAAAAATAATAATTTGAAAATATATGCTATGATGAATCTAAAAACATATCATATGATAATAATCTTACACATATATTAAGAGAATTTAATGGTTGAAATTTGTTTAGTTTAACTTCAAAAAGTCAAATTAGGAACTTAATAGTGGGACGGAGGGAGTATACCATTAGATGAAAATCATAAAACATCAACTACAACTAACAAAACATCAACATAAGTGTCAAATTAAAAAGTCTTAAAACATCAAAGTAAACTAACGAAACCTCAATAAAATATCAACTTCATAGCATAAACCTCAATAAACTATATGTACACGTCAATTGAAAGTAGTGTACACACAAACATAATATAATTAACTAAATAGAATAAACATTAACTACAATAGCATAAAAATCAACAAAATTTATGCTCCCTCGGGTCCTAGCATAACCTGCAATTGTATTATTTATTTAGTCAAAATTAAATAATTTAAACTATAAAATTTTGTTGATATATAAGTAAGAATATTATCATGAGTCATAGTGTTAGATTCGTCTTAATTAGTATTTTCATAATATTAATTTCTCTACCATACATATCCAATGAATATTCCATCTCTCTCTTCGTACACTAGGAGAGATTATGTGTTTTTTCACCTATTCCATTTCTTTGATCTGGTAATTCGATCTGGAATTTGCCACCTTAATGGGGAGATCAGGTAAGAAGAATAGAGGAAAACCACAAATAGCAAAAATAATTTTAAAAACAGGTGGGATTGGGGAAAGCTACAGAGAATGAGATCGATGAACAGGAAGGATGAATGGAGAAGTTGGGATAGAAAGGTGTACTGGATAATGTACTGGAGGATGTTCAAACTACTTCATCAACACAAAACGGAGTAGCGGGGAAGCTAATTAAAGTAGAAAGACCAAAGATGTAGTTGATTGGAAAGGAAGATAGGAAGATCTCAAATGGGATTATCTTGAAGCTGGGGAGGAGACTAGATTGGAGTATGGAGGAGGAAGAAGAAATAAAAGAGGTCAAAACCTCAAGCTCAAATTTGAAAATTGGATTGGGAGAGATACAATACTATCAACCAGTTGAAATAGAAGGAATTGTAATGGGATAAATCACTGTGGAGGATGTTCTGGAGAGTTCAAATCAATGGGTAACGACTATAATGTGTAGAGTACTGGGGAGTAATCCACCTTACAGAGTAAATGAGGGTTTTTCTTTCGGATTTGGGGAAAGAAAATTACTAAGGTGTTGATATTAAATACAGGTGTATTCATGGTCAAACTTCAAAATGGAGAAGGTAAAGAAGTTGTACTGGAAAGAGGGATTGTTTTCTTTGATGGGAAACCAATGTTGTTGAAAGACTGGAATCATAATGGGGGGATTGAAGAACCAGAAACAGTTCTTGTATGGATTCAACTACCAAATCTTCTACTGATCCAAATATTATCATCAAAATGGTTAGTTCGATTGGTAAACCTATAAATTCAGCTAGGGCCACTGATGAGAAGGAAAGGTTTGACTATGCAAGGATGCAAGTTGAAGTACAGATCAAGAATAAACTGCCTGATAAACTTTCATTTTTAAATGGGAACAAAGTTATTGTCAGTCAGGAGATCTTATTTAAATGGAAACCAGTGAAGTGTGAGAAATAAATTGGTTGGTCATAGTACAAAAACATGCAGGAAGAAAGAAGAAATTGGGGTTAGGCAGTAAGTCGAGAAGGTGTATGTGCATGTAGGAGAAAGCACTAAACAATACTCGACTCAAAAATGAAGGAATTAAAGGAGAGTGAAATCATGAAGAAGAAGGATGATAGATTAAAAATAGTGGAAAGGAGAATAAAAGCTACCAAGGAGAAAGAAGATGCTCAGTGCCACTTAGGAAGCTCAGGGAGTAGGGATAATGGTTACACTCTTTTAACTAATCCTACTGATGTATAACAAACTTGCTTGTTGGAACGTGTGTGGTCTAAATAAATGTGACAAACATATGAAGATTAAAAACTTCCGTATGTTGAATCACATAGAGTGTTTATGTTTGCCGGAAACTAAAGTAAAGGTAGAAAATCAACAAAAAAATATGGAAAATAATTGGATTGGGTGGGGTCTAGTTACTAATAGTTATATTGCAAGAGGAAGGATTTGGTAAGGATGGAGAAATAATTTTTATAGCATGAATTTACTGAATGTAGGAGATTAGTGGATGAACTTGGAGAAGAAATTAAGAACATGAACTTAAGATTCTATTTGAATGTAATGTATAGGCATAACACTATAGAAAATAAGAGATTTTATTAAAGAACTGAAATGCAAAGATGATAAAACCTTGCTCATTATTGGATATTTAAATTCAACTCTAGAACTTGGGGATAGAAAGGGAGGAAATGAAGTAGAGGATAAAGAAATTTTAGTTTTTCGGGACGTGATACAAATGAATCTGCTGGAAGAGATTAGTATGGAGTAAGGCTGCCTTATGTAAACATATATGGGATTTAAACTTGAAAAGAGATATGTTTTGGGTCCGGTGGATACAAGATCATATTAAAAAAGGATTGAAAACAGTAAAAGCATAGAAGGGAATAACTGGAACTGGAAGATGCTTTGTAGACTGAAAAACAAGTACCTGGAACATTGGAAAAATGCATTGTTAAAACTAGGTTAATTGATGACAAGAAAAATCTATGATGAGATGAAGGGAGTGAGATGGAAAGATGCATATGCAAAAGTGACATGGCATAGGAAACTATTGCAAAAACATAGGATCTTTATTTGGATGGTACTGAAAGGATGTTTACCTACAATAGATAGATTGTGTACATTTGGAATACTAGTGCAACAACAAAAATGCAGTTTATGCAGTAAACAATTGAAACAACAACACATATCTTTATAGATTGTGACTATGTCAAAGAGTTCTTGGAGTTACCGAACCTGGAAAATCAGCAAATATGAGGCAGCTAAAGAAGTAAGTGTTGATGAAGGCAAGGAGAAAGCAGGAATATATGTTGGTGTTGTTGATTTTTTATGATGTACAGAGTATGGAATGAGAGGAACAAAAAGATTTTCAGCAAGTAGACAGTTAAAGTTGGAATAATAACTGCACAAATCATAACATAATGCAAATGGAGGCGAAAGAAAAATTGGAAAGAGCCGATTGAGGAAAATGAAAGTTTTGAAGGAACTGAGGTTGTATAGGGTTATGTGGAAAGCTTCATTTTTGTTGAAATTTTGTTTTACTTTGAAAGAAAATATTGTAAAGGGCTAGGAGAAAAGGCTAAAGTTGTATTTTCTTTGGTTTCATTAGATTAATATACAGAAAAGTTCGTCAAAATTTGTTTTTAATTAAATACCACATGTTATGATTTGGGGGGGGGGGGGGTTGGCGGACCCCTACCTTTTTTTATTCGAAAAAATAACAAGTACAAAGATGAGGGGGGCTTAATACCTGACCTCACAAATATCCGTGCAACTCATCAAAGCTATACATATTCCCTATGACTATTCTAATGAGTTGCATGTATTAAAAAAGTGGAATACAAAAATGTGGAATACGGCGAAAGGAAGTGTATTTACACCCCTCAGTTCTTGTGTTTTTGCAAATATGCCCCCCCAATTTTTCAAAAGTGCATGTATGCCCCTGGTCTCAATGAAAATATTGTCAACTATGGTTTTTGCCAGATTCGGTTGAAATGACTGATTTACCCCTATCTAAAAAAGTGCATTTATAACCTCACATCCAGTTCTTGTATTTGTATATATGTGCCCCTCAGTTTTTCGAAAGTGCATATATGTCCCTGGTCTCACCTAAAAATTTGGTCAATTGTGGTCTTTGTCGGATTAAGTTGAAATGACTTATTTACCCCTCTTTGTAAAAATAAAAAGCTTTAAAATGAATATTTACAATTTTGTCCTCCTAAACCTTAAATCCCAAATTCCAATTCATTCTCATTTCAAAATATTATGAAAATTTGAGGGTTGAGTTTGAGATATTCGGAGCCTTGTGTGGTGAAGTGGCCGGCGAAGAAAACAAACCTCTGCTCTTAGTTCAAACGACGTTGCTCGCTTGAAGAGTACTGCCCTGGGTGACGTTCAAGGTACTGTATTTTTTCGCATATTACATGTGTTTCCTCCATCTTGTTTTTCCCCATTTTATACACTTATATTACTTCATATCATTATTATTTTTCTCATATTGGATTGTTTGCTTGAATTTTATATGTTATGCTAATAACTTGCGTAGATTCTAATTTGATATGCTAATTTTTTTATATGTTATGCTAATTTTATATGTTATGCTAAGTTTATATGTTATGCTAAGTTTAAATTTCCCTCATTTTGCCTAGGAGGGCATTCGGGTTTTCATTTGAGCATCCCACATTCAATTAAGTGTACAAAACTCAGGATTTAGACAAGAAAACCACTAGACCGTCTAAACCCTTTGCCATGTAAACCTAACTAAAACTAGCAATCAACCAGACAAAAGATGATAATAATTTGTCAAATGCATCGGCTAACGCATGCATAAAGGTGCACACTAATGATCCTTTTGGAAAGCATGGTAATATTCCATTGACCTCTTGTTTAATGGTGCTCTCATTGGGAAGGGTTTGAAAAACGACTTCTTATTGCTCTGCCAAAGTTCTTTTAGTGAATTTGTTAGCAATTTCTCAAGATATGTGGTGTTTCCAACCATCATATCATTTCCTCTTACCAGTGAGGTTTCTTTCCCCTCTTATTGCTCCCTTGCTAGTGTGTTGTCCTGTCCACTTTTCTCCTCTTTCATTTTTGTTGTTTGTTTCCTCAGTTCGAACAAAGTTTTCTACTAACTTCTTGAGGTCTCTTGGGTTTTCCAGCATATATGCAATAAGCTTCTTGTAGAACTCTCCTCATCGTATACCTTCATAAATCTCCCAATGACATTTGGTATGTTAGGTCACAAACTTGCAGACTTTTCGAAATAAAGTTGTTACATATACTTTGCTATACTTTTCCCTTTGACCAAATCTTCCTATGAATTGATCCAAAATTTGCGCCTTAATTTGGATGCTTTTTCTTGGTATACTATCATACCATGAGATCGCAGTCTCTATCAAGAAGATGGGAAAAACTTTGCATACTAGCTGGATTGGCACATTACAAATTTTCATGCTGTTGCGATAAGAGTGTAGGAATTTCTTTGGGTTTGTCGTCCCATCATATATTTTCACATAATGGGGTAGCTTAAAATTCTTACCGATGTAAAGTTCTGCAAGTTTTTTCCAACGAAGAGTGTTCGGTGTCTTCTTCCACAACAATGCTTTCAGATCCTTTGATGTGCCTTAGTTTCTTCCTTCGTACGGCCTCTTGATGAGGCATGATTTCTTGTTCTTGTCGGCTTTCTTCCCTAGACCTTGTTATATTGTGCATAGAGTTATTACTTGTTAGCTTTTAGAAATGCTGGAAATGCTCGTTTTTCCTTTTTCGTGCCTCACATTAGAATATTCTCTTTTGCTTTCCTCTTCTTTAACCCGGCCGAATTTGCGTTCAAGTTTGTTATCTTCGGGCCTTCGTATGGGTGTGCTTTCAAGTGACGGTTATCTCTTTATCCTGCTTTGACCACTCCTGTTAACTACCATATCTAAAAAAGAATAACTGTTCCCCACAAAAAATGCTAATAATGTGGTTGGTTCCTTGTGAATATGGATAGTGATTAGGAACAAGTACGTGCTAGTTCTCCACCCCCTGGTTCTTGCAACAAGTCATCAGTTTGATTCCAGGGAAGAGCCCCCGTATTTAAGTTAGTTCCTTGTTTCATATTGTGGCTCTCTTCAATTTAGAGAACATACTCTGTCTTTGTAGTGTTCTCCTACTTATAGGTTTCTTCGCCACCACACTGTGGGTGGTCTGCGTTTAACCCAGGCTTGGCTTAGCTCTTGGTTTCCACTCTAGGCTTAACGAATGAGATATATACACATTAGAAAGTATATGTTATGATGAATTTAATAAGGCATATGTTAAATTTTAAAGTATCTTGGGCTCCCATCTTAAAATCAATTAGTAGTGAGTTGATGTGACCCAAGATCATACATAGTGAATGATGTGAATAAATGAAAAGGAGAGTGAAAAATTATAGTAATATTACACAGTGAATGATGTGACATAAATGAAAAAACACATGTAGCCATAATTAGTTGCACCTCTTAAGGAATGTGATTGGTAATTTAGTCTTTTACTAGCTTCCACATCATTCACTGTGAATTTTAACTCTGTCTATCATCACTCTTAGTTATTATTCTTGTAAGAAACCGACGTGAGATATATCTTTCAACACTCCCCTTACGTGCCAACATGGAAACACTCCACGACCCATATTAGGCCAAATTAAAAGGGGATCCACGCATCGGCCCAATAAACTCAACTCGGGCACATGTCTCAAATACCCAGCTCTGATACCATATTAAATTTCAAGGTATTTTGGGTTTCCATCTCGAAATCAATGGGTACTAAGTGAGGGTAACTCATGATCTTATATTTTAGTTATTATACTTGTAAGAAATCGATGTGGCATAGTATGTCTTTCAAGAACATCACACAATGATATTCTTACCTACGAACTATTTAATTTTATAATTAATTATTTTGATTAGATGAATAGCAGTTTTTTTTAATGTGAGATTTTTGCATGTGTTGACTAGAACTCAATAAATACATATCAAGTGTTGGATGAAAAAATTATCCTTGAATGTTTCTTAGGAACAAATTTTATTTGAGAGATGAATAGTGAAATTACACTTGTTGACAAAGGAGTATTCCTTCTTTCCCAACCATTAAAAACACGTTTACTGTAATATGTTTACCTACATATAATAATGATAAATAAAATATTAATATTTATAAACTATTTGTTACGATGAATTGAACAATATCATATATGATAATATTATTGTTCATATATTTATTCAAGAGTTCGTCTTTTGAAAGACGGTATTTTCATAAGTCATGGAAAGATCAATGTTTAAAGTGTAAATTAAAAAAAATGAAGATAAAATTTTTGGATTGCATGAATCGAATTATAAACTTTATACTGCAACTAAAACCGTTTACATTTTATTATTTTAATTAAACCCCGTCTTTCCATAAGTTCTTTTCCAAAAGTTTGTCCCTATTCAAATTTTCAGTTAAATATTAATATAGAATAGTATTAAAAAAATTAGAAGCGTAAATAAAAGTGAGACGAAAATAAATGAAGACAAACTAGATATCCCCGTGTCTTGGTCCAATGGTCACGAAAAGTTCAGAAGGTTAACGTAACCCTTTTGGAACGAATCGTGCCGTCATTTTCTTTCTTTTCTCTCTTTCCTCTCTTTCTCTTTTTATATTATTATACTATATTATATATTTTATTAATTAAAGAAAACATGAGCTAACAACTCTGAGATTCATCACCATTCATTACTGCTTGTTCTTATCCAAGAAAGAGAGAAGGATAAAGAAAAGACCATAATCATTTATTGCTTGTCCAATTCTGCCTTCCCATTTCATTGCAACTACCCAAACGTTTGGATCCTAACTGCTGACCACAACCAGAGGTTTGTCTTGTCTGTGTTGGGTGAGATGACGATCGTATCATTACCCGGGAGTTCAGGGTATTTGGATTCTCCGGGGGATAGCAGAATTTCATACTTCAGTAATGGTTATGTGGTGGGCCTCACTTTTGCTGCTGGTATCGGCGGCCTCCTGTTTGGCTATGATACTGGTAACCTCAACCTCCACATTCCCCCTCCCTCTTTGTTTTCCTTCACAATTTCCCCATGGTTTCAATGGATCCTCAAGTTGGATTTTACTTTGGGTGCAGGAGTGATATCAGGAGCACTTTTGTACATTCGAGATGAATTTGAACTTGTAGATCAGGGTAGTTTCCTTCAGGTAACTTTTGTTTGTCATAATTATAAAGGGCATGATTCAGTCCAATGTATGAAACAGTGTGATGTGCATTTTATTCTCTTCCACTAATTTTGAAATTGTACAGTTTCTCTGGACTAATCACTTAAAGCTAGATTCTGGTTTCATGGGAAATTGAATTGTCTGATGTCTCTCATAAGGGCCATGGAATGTCTTTGTTATGAGAATTTTTGCATCATCTTTCTGGCAGGAGACAATTGTTAGCATGGCTTTGGTGGGGGCTATTATTGGAGCTGCTGCTGCTGGTTGGATGAATGATTATTATGGACGCAAAAAGGCAACTCTTTCTGCTGATGTTATTTTTGCAGTTGGATCCATTGTTATGGCTGCTGCTCCTGATCCGTATATCCTTATACTTGGTAGACTCTTTGTGGGCTTGGGTGTAGGTGTGGCATCGGTAACTGCTCCTGTTTATATTGCTGAAGCGTCACCATCAGAAATAAGAGGAGGTCTTGTCAGTACAAATGTGCTCATGATTACTGGTGGACAATTCCTTTCGTACCTTGTGAATCTTGGTTTCACCGAGGTCAATATTCTTTAATTTTTCAGTTATTGGTTATAAGATTAGAGGTTTGATTGTGTTTTCTTATACCTGATATGCCTATATCTATCTCTATCTACATCTTTCGTGCAAGTATTTTATAATTTATATTGTTGAATAGGTTCCTGGAACTTGGAGATGGATGCTCGGAGTATCAGGAGTGCCTGCTGTAGTTCAGTTTTGTATCATGCTATTTTTGCCTGAATCTCCTCGCTGGTTGTACTTGAAGGTGCTACAAGAAGTTCCAGATTTTCAATACAAGTAAAGATTTTCTGCTTCGTTTTTTCTAATTGAAATTCATTCATGAACTGCAGAAGGATAAGGCTAAAGCTATTAAGGTGCTGTCCAAAATATATGATCCACACCGGTTAGAAATTGAAATTGACCGGCTTGCAACTTCAGCGGTTGAGGAAGCCCAGAGAAAATGTGATGTGCGGTTCTGGGACGTTTTTGTGTATAAAGAACTGAGACTTGCATTTTTTGCCGGGGCTGGACTCCAGGTAATATTTTAAGCGTTGCTCATTCAGCGTTGTTGACCATGCAACTTTTGTGAGTGTGTCTTATGTTTTAATTAATCCTCTCATGTCATAAGTAAAGCCATTTGTTTGAACTGATGATTGAACCTGGGATAACTATATAGGGAACGAGCAACTTCTGCCATGGTAGATGCCTGTTTTTTACTTAGATGGTTTGTACAGATAAATACTCAACTGGAGTCTGGAGCACAAATCCCTCAATTTCTTCTTAATAATTGGCCTTAAGATTTTAACTTTGTGCTGCCCCCTGATTTTCCAGTGAATTAAGGGAAGCACTCTATCCATCGACTTTTAGGTATGGGCACCTAAATATCAGAGCCAAGAACAATCTACTGAGTGTACTATACAAATAATACCGTCATTGTTTAAACTTCCAGACCACAATTTCTTGGCTTTAGGCCTGATCTGGCTGTACTAGGATAAATGTAAAGTTGTAGGCATTGGTTGGCTTCCTGTTATAAGATCCTCGTTCCTTACATGACTTCCAATGAAACAAATACCCCCTTTTCCTTTTTACTAGACGCTTATCTTCTGTGAACAAATTCAGATTTGGCTGTACAGCCTGTACTAAAGTAGGTCTTCCGTGTCCTTTATTGTCTTCATATATCTAATTATATCTGTGGTCCCATAAGTTAGACGTCTATAATCTTCTCTTGGTTTTGTCTGAAAAAACCTTTCTATTCTAAAAGTTTTTTCTGCGATAGATTGTAACCACTGATTTTATTGTCAGTTTGGTTT